>JAXIVJ010000639.1:2500-5000 GCA_036785665.1 Chirona hameri
TGTCTTTCAAATACGATGTGAACCAGTCTAGCAGTCGTCCTGTGATACCAAATTCGTTTTTGCATTTATACAGTAGTCCTTTATGCCATATTTTGTCGAAATATTTGGATATGTCTAGGTAAATCGCAGTAAAGTCATGTCCCAAGTCCAGTGATTTATAGAGGTTGTGCGTCAAGTACAGTAGTTGTTGTTGTGTACTGTGATGCTGTCGGTAGCCGCTTTGTTTGTCGGAGAGAAGGGAATGTTCTGTGAAGTGATCGCATACATTTCTATAAACAATTTTCTCAAAAACTTTAGAAAGTGCTGAAAGAATGCTGATTGGTCGGTAGCATTTGTGATCCGATGGTGAACCTTTGTTTTGAAAATTGGTTTGACATCTGCTTCTTTAAATTTACTCGGGAACCGTCCCTCTGTCAAAGATGTATTGAAGAGTTGCGACAGTGGTTTGGCAATCAATAAGGCAATGAGCTTGAGTAATTTAACTGGTATTCCGTCGGGTCCTGTTGATTTATTTGAATCTAGTGAATTTAGAATACGTAAGACCTCTTGTTCGGAAGTAGTTATGTTGTCTAGTGTTGGAGCTTCTGGTATGTTGCTTAGTGGGGGTTCTTGTGTCTCTGGAATGTTCAGTGTTGATTGAGCAACAAAATAATTGTTTAGTAATGACGCTTTTTCGACGTCGTCGTTGATTATATCTCCATTGTCTGTTTGAAGTGGCGGAATGTTGTCGTCTCGTGCTTGTCCTGTAATGGTGCGTAGTATTTGATGATATTTGTAAGGATTAAGTTTTTCAGACAGTAATTTGTGTACTTGATTTTGTAAATATTCGTCCTTGAGTCGTCTGTTTATTGATGTCACTAGGTTTCTTTGGTATCTCCATCTGTCCCAATTAAAGTTAGTCTGTGTCTGTTTCGCAATTTTAAATAGTCTATCACGCTTTCTGATGTTTCTTTTCAATTCGGAAGTCATCCATGGTTTTTGTTGTGGATAAATTGTTTTGCGTCTAATTGGAATTGAAGCAGTGGCGGCTTTATGTATTGCGGATACGAATAAATCTGTCGCTGTGTCAATGTCATTGTTTAATATGCCCGTCCAATCAGTATTTAACAGAAGACTGGTGAGAAGTCTTCTGTTACCGCCCCTGGTCTCAGTCTTTTGGTCCGCCTCTGTAGCTCAGTGGGAGAACGCTGGACTTCTGATCTTTCCCGGTAGTGGCAGCCCGGGTTCGAGTCGCTTCGGCGCTCGCTATTTTCTCCTGTCTGGGATGGCCTGCAGCCGGTGGCAGCGGTCGCACTCAAGGTCAGGTGACGTCAGTGAGCGGGGCGGACCGTGTCCAGGTATGTCGGGCACGTAAAACTTTCGTCTCTAAATTCTGCCGGACGCCAGGAATTGCGCGATCGGGTGGTGGGGGCAGGACCTGCACACAACAAGCTATGCTTAGCGTGAATCCTGACCTCGGAAATCCATCCATTCAAAAACATTCGGACTAAATTTATTATAAAAAAAGGGAGCGTTCAATTTTGAGTAGTCCCAAATGACCGCATGTGTTGGCTCTGCATTTGTTGTTGGTAGCGTTGCGTCAATTTTCACGTAGACTGGGAGATGATCGAGATTCGAGAAAGACGAAAGTGTACCACTGTCTATGACTTTGTTACAGTTAGTTGTGAAAATGAGGTCTCGCAAGTTTCCGCAGTTGCTGGTGATTCTGGTGGGCTGGTTTATGATTTGCTGTAGATTTAACATGTCTGCTACGTCTTTGAGTGTGTAATCGAAAGATGTGATGCCACTGTGACGGTCAAATTGGTGGTCGAGGTAAATATTGCCTGTATTAAAGTCTCCCAATATGAAAGTCGCTGATGTATTTTGGATTGTGGCTTGGCATGCCGATTCGGTCAAGTTATTAATAAATAGTTGTAGTCTATCAGCTGTTAAATTTGGTGGTAGGTATACACAGCATATTAATAATGAAGTGTCTCGCAGCTTAATTTTTGCCAACACCCATTCTTCATCACCCAATTCTAACTGATTCAGTCTTTGAAATGGTAGTGATTTATGTATATAGATAGCAACTCCGCCACCGTGTCTGTCTCTATGTCGTGTCAGGGGTGCGTGGAAACCATGTAATTTGTATTGACTGTCTGCAATTTCATTGGTCAGCTTTGTCTCTGTGAGTGCCAGAATTGTTATGTCATGCGTGTCTACAAATTGCTGGAGTTCGTCAATTTTGGTTCCGGCGGTAATACTGTTAATGTTGACATGTGAAATTAAGAGGGTCTGCTGTGGATGTGGTTGTTGTGGGGGTCCAGGATTTGTTTCTATGCCGCTGATTATTAAAAGGAATTGTACGTCTAGGAATGTCCCAAGTCTTGTCCATTGTCCGTTTGAGATGGTACGTGGAGCGTGGTGGATGTGCAGCTGAGTGTTCAGTGGGAGGTGTTTACCAGCAGCAGGGGGGACCCGATACGCCTCCGGCTGTGACGGTGGTGATGGTGTGCCAGGT
>JAXIVJ010000639.1:10000-142500 GCA_036785665.1 Chirona hameri
GACAGCGACAGCGACAGCGACAGCGACAGCGACAGCGACAGCGACAGCGACAGCGACAGCGACAGCGACAGCGACAGCGACAGCGACAGCGACAGCGACAGCGACAGCGACAGCGACAGCGACAGCGACAGCGACAGCGACAGCGACAGCGACAGCGACAGCGACAGCGACAGCGACAGCGACAGCGACAGCGACAGCGACAGCGACAGCGACAGCGACAGCGACAGCGACAGCGACAGCGACAGCGACAGCGACAGCGACAGCGACAGCGACAGCGACAGCGACAGCGACAGCGACAGCGACAGCGACAGCGACAGCGACAGCGACAGCGACAGCGACAGCGACAGCGACAGCGACAGCGACAGCGACAGCGACAGCGACAGCGACAGCGACAGCGACAGCGACAGCGACAGCGACAGCGACAGCGACAGCGACAGCGACAGCGACAGCGACAGCGACAGCGACAGCGACAGCGACAGCGACAGCGACAGCGACAGCGACAGCGACAGCGACAGCGACAGCGACAGCGACAGCGACAGCGACAGCGACAGCGACAGCGACAGCGACAGCGACAGCGACAGCGACAGCGACAGCGACAGCGACAGCGACAGCGACAGCGACAGCGACAGCGACAGCGACAGCGACAGCGACAGCGACAGCGACAGCGACAGCGACAGCGACAGCGACAGCGACAGCGACAGCGACAGCGACAGCGACAGCGACAGCGACAGCGACAGCGACAGCGACAGCGACAGCGACAGCGACAGCGACAGCGACAGCGACAGCGACAGCGACAGCGACAGCGACAGCGACAGCGACAGCGACAGCGACAGCGACAGCGACAGCGACAGCGACAGCGACAGCGACAGCGACAGCGACAGCGACAGCGACAGCGACAGCGACAGCGACAGCGACAGCGACAGCGACAGCGACAGCGACAGCGACAGCGACAGCGACAGCGACAGCGACAGCGACAGCGACAGCGACAGCGACAGCGACAGCGACAGCGACAGCGACAGCGACAGCGACAGCGACAGCGACAGCGACAGCGACAGCGACAGCGACAGCGACAGCGACAGCGACAGCGACAGCGACAGCGACAGCGACAGCGACAGCGACAGCGACAGCGACAGCGACAGCGACAGCGACAGCGACAGCGACAGCGACAGCGACAGCGACAGCGACAGCGACAGCGACAGCGACAGCGACAGCGACAGCGACAGCGACAGCGACAGCGACAGCGACAGCGACAGCGACAGCGACAGCGACAGCGACAGCGACAGCGACAGCGACAGCGACAGCGACAGCGACAGCGACAGCGACAGCGACAGCGACAGCGACAGCGACAGCGACAGCGACAGCGACAGCGACAGCGACAGCGACAGCGACAGCGACAGCGACAGCGACAGCGACAGCGACAGCGACAGCGACAGCGACAGCGACAGCGACAGCGACAGCGACAGCGACAGCGACAGCGACAGCGACAGCGACAGCGACAGCGACAGCGACAGCGACAGCGACAGCGACAGCGACAGCGACAGCGACAGCGACAGCGACAGCGACAGCGACAGCGACAGCGACAGCGACAGCGACAGCGACAGCGACAGCGACAGCGACAGCGACAGCGACAGCGACAGCGACAGCGACAGCGACAGCGACAGCGACAGCGACAGCGACAGCGACAGCGACAGCGACAGCGACAGCGACAGCGACAGCGACAGCGACAGCGACAGCGACAGCGACAGCGACAGCGACAGCGACAGCGACAGCGACAGCGACAGCGACAGCGACAGCGACAGCGACAGCGACAGCGACAGCGACAGCGACAGCGACAGCGACAGCGACAGCGACAGCGACAGCGACAGCGACAGCGACAGCGACAGCGACAGCGACAGCGACAGCGACAGCGACAGCGACAGCGACAGCGACAGCGACAGCGACAGCGACAGCGACAGCGACAGCGACAGCGACAGCGACAGCGACAGCGACAGCGACAGCGACAGCGACAGCGACAGCGACAGCGACAGCGACAGCGACAGCGACAGCGACAGCGACAGCGACAGCGACAGCGACAGCGACAGCGACAGCGACAGCGACAGCGACAGCGACAGCGACAGCGACAGCGACAGCGACAGAGACAGAGACAGAGACAGAGACAGAGACAGAGACAGAGACAGAGACAGAGACAGAGACAGAGACAGAGACAGAGACAGAGACAGAGACAGAGACAGAGACAGAGACAGAGACAGAGACAGAGACAGAGACAGAGACAGAGACAGAGACAGAGACAGAGACAGAGACAGAGACAGAGACAGAGACAGAGACAGAGACAGAGACAGAGACAGAGACAGAGACAGAGACAGAGACAGAGACAGAGACAGAGACAGAGACAGAGACAGAGACAGAGACAGAGACAGAGACAGAGACAGAGACAGAGACAGAGACAGAGACAGAGACAGAGACAGAGACAGAGACAGAGACAGAGACAGAGACAGAGACAGAGACAGAGACAGAGACAGAGACAGAGACAGAGACAGAGACAGAGACAGAGACAGAGACAGAGACAGAGACAGAGACAGAGACAGAGACAGAGACAGAGACAGAGACAGAGACAGAGACAGAGACAGAGACAGAGACAGAGACAGAGACAGAGACAGAGACAGAGACAGAGACAGAGACAGAGACAGAGACAGAGACAGAGACAGAGACAGAGACAGAGACAGAGACAGAGACAGAGACAGAGACAGAGACAGAGACAGAGACAGAGACAGAGACAGAGACAGAGACAGAGACAGAGACAGAGACAGAGACAGAGACAGAGACAGAGACAGAGACAGAGACAGAGACAGAGACAGAGACAGAGACAGAGACAGAGACAGAGACAGAGACAGAGACAGAGACAGAGACAGAGACAGAGACAGAGACAGAGACAGAGACAGAGACAGAGACAGAGACAGAGACAGAGACAGAGACAGAGACAGAGACAGAGACAGAGACAGATAGATAGATATATATATATATATATATATATATATATATATATATATATATATATATATATATATATATATATATATATATATATATATATATATATATATATATATATATATATACACACATACATACGGAGTAAGTGATGAGAATAACCCAAAAGCAGATGTATGGCAAAGCTTTCGGTATATTAATACCTTGATCACTGCACTGCGATGAAGAACGACAAAGACAACACACATTGCAGCAAAACCGTCACATTCTAAATTTACCTACTATAAAACACGTGCAATTGGCTACGACTGTCTTACAGCTAGATTCACTGCCGGGGTTGCCCAAGTTATACATCCTGATCGTGTGTTAAAAGTGTCTCTAGAAACGATATGCGCTGCCTCCAGAATTTTTCTAGTCTGTTTTTTAATGTTCTTTTCAAGTATCTTCGTTTCGCTCCACTTCGGTAAGTGATTAAATTTTTCGATGTGAAGAACGATCGCATTCGATGTCCTATGATACTTTACATCACTTTTATGTTCCTTTAGGCGTTTCTCAACCCCTCTCCCTGTTTCACCCACATACGTTTTTGGACAGCCAGAACAAGGCACCTCATATACCACACTGATTTCAGAAGAACAATCGCGCTTTGCTTTTCCATGAACCAAGTCACGTATTTTTCCACCGGCGTTCATCGACACTTTTAACCCTGCCGTTTCGAGCGTCCTGGCAATTATATGCGCTGGTTTCGAATAGGTATTTGGTTATACATACATATATATATATATATATATATATATATATATATATATATATATATATATATATATATATATATATATATATATATATATATATATATATATATATATATATATATATATATATATATATATATATATATATATATATATATATATATATATATATATATATATATATATATATATATATATATATATATATATATATATATATATATATATATATATATATATATATATATATATATATATATATATATATATATATATATATATATATATATATATATATATATATGTATATATATATATATATATATATATATATATATATATATATATATATATATATATATATATATATATATATATATATATATATATATATATATATATGTATATATATATATATATATATATATATATATATATATATATATATATATATATATATATATATATATATATGTATATATATATATATATATATATATATATATATATATATATATATATATATATATATATATATATATATATATATATATATATATATATATATATATATATATATATATATATATATATATATATATATATATATATATATATATATATATATATATATATATATATATATATATATATCGTATATATGGTACCATGTGGCACCTACCGTGCGTCATAACGTCCACGCTGCATCGTATATATGGTGCCATGTGGCACCTACCGTGCGTCATAACGTCCACGCTGCATCGTATATATGGTGCCATGTCGCACCTACCATGCGTCATAACGTCCACGCTGCATCGTATATATGGTACCATGCGTCATAACGTCCACGCTGCATCGTATATATGGTACCATGTGGCACCTACCGTGCGTCATAACGTCCACGCTGCATCGTATATATGGCACCATGTGGCACCTACCATGCGTCATAACGTCCACGCTGCATCGTATATATGGTACCATGTGGCACCTACCGTGCGTCATAACGTCCACGCTGCATCGTATATATGGTGCCATGTCGCACCTACCGTGCGTCATAACGTCCACGCTGCATCGTATATATGGTACCATGTGGCACCTACCGTGCGTCATAACGTCCACGCTGCATCGTATATATGGTACCATGTGGCACCTACCGTGCGTCATAACGTCCACGCTGGATCGTATATATGGTACCATGTCGCACCTACCATGTGTCATAACGTCCACGCTGCACCATTAATGTTCACTGATATGCACCATTTACACCATCGTTAGCAATAAGCAGTATTATACCAGTATGTTGGCGGTAGGCATCGCGGTTGCAGCAATTGCATCGTGATTGTATATATGCCAATTAACGCAATCAATTCGCATTTTCCATGTATTTGATAAGAACACAACGTTGCTGACTGCGCGTCACAATATTGATTGGATGACGTCATACATACAGACCACTCGCGTCACATACAAGGGATTGCCGATTTGCTTCTGCTACCTCAAAGCCCGGGCATGTTAAAACAAACACTGAGCTAAGGTGACTATAGTATGTGTTAAAATAGTCACTGAGCTAAGGTGACTATGGTATGTGTTACAATAGTCGCTGAGCTAAGGGGACTATAGTATGTGTTAAAATAGTCGCTGAGCTAAGGTGACTATGGTATGTGTTAAAATAGTCGCTGAGCTAAGGTGACTATGGTACGGTTGGCGGTTCCATCAGCGGTGTCCACACGCTATATGCATATAGAAGCCAGTACATTACTTAGTGTTAGTAGTACTATTACTATACAAAAGTAGTACTATTACTAACCAGTACTATTACTAATGATCCGGCAAAACCATCGGACTACAAAATCAGGTGTTACGATAAATACGATACAGGAATGAGACCACCCTAAAAAGTAATTTTGTACCGCTGCAACGTCATCATTATTATTGACAAAATAGCCATGAAAAAGTTTTTGAAGCCGGGTTTGCTGTGGAAATTGACTACGCAACGGGACGAGAGGCTATAACAATTGACTCTGCGGTGTCCTAGACTCACGAGACGCATACTTAGAGACGCATACTAAGAGACGGATACTAAGAGCAACACCAAGGACAGACTGCCGACAAAACAACTTGGATTCAATAACCTACCTTTAACTTCCCAGACATGCAGTCGCATTGAAAATCATCCCATCCTTTCGGCATTCTCCAAAGCACATTGAAGCTGGGTGAATCTGTAATCAACATTGATGCAAACAGCGTCCACGCAAGCTTGCCGCATGGAACACCAAACAGGACCACTACACAACTGATATCAGCATCCGAGCCGCGCAGGACAGCACATACAACAGCCCCAGTGCAGTGTAACGAGAGTACAGCTCGCCACAGCCATCACTGCGAACGCCCAGCACCACTCCACGACTCTCCCCCGCTCCTCAGTGACCGGTGACCGGTGACCGGTGACCGGTGACCGGTGACCGGTGACCGGTGACCGGTGACCGGTGACCGGTGACCAGCGACAGGTGACAGGTGACCGGTGACCGGTGACCGGTGACCGGTGACCAGCGACAGGTGACAGGTGACCGGTGACCGATGACCGATGACCGGTGACCGGTGACCGGTGACCGGTGACAGGTGACCGGTGACCGGTGACAGGTGACAGGTGACAGGTGACTGGTGACTGGTGACTGGTGACTGGTGACCGGTGACCAGCGACCGTTGGCCATGCGACCGGGCGACGTCGGGGGTGGTACGATGACCGGTGGCCGTGCCGGGGCAGCTGCAGCAGCCGCAGCAGCTGCAGCAGCTGGGGCGGCGGCGGCGGCGGCGGCGGCTCAGCACGTCACTCCTGCTTGCCCGCCTTGACGCCCTTCTGCTGGTCGGGATACAGCTGACGCAGCGGCACCAGGCTGAGTTGCATCACATGGCGCTGGTACTCGGGACGCCGACGGAACTTGTCATCGGTGCCGTGCAGTCGGTCCAGCACCCCCAGCACGCCGTAACACTGGTTAAACCTGCAGAGGACACGGCGGAACACGGGTTAAACCTGCAGTCGGTCCAGCACCCCCAGCACGCGGTAACACTGGTTAAACCTGCAGAGGACACGGCGGAACACGGGTTAAACCTGCAGTCGGTCCAGCACCCCCAGCACGCGGTAACACTGGTTAAACCTGCAGAGGAAACGGCGGAACACGGGTTAAACCTGCAGTCGGTCCAGCACCCCCAGCACGCCGTAACACTGGTTAAACTTGCAGAGGACACGGCGGGACACGGGTTAAACCTGTAGAGGATACGGCAGAACACTGGCTAAACCTGTAGTGGATACGACGGAACCCTGGCTAAACCTGCAGTCGGTCCAGCACCCCTAGCACGCCGTAACACTGGTTAAACCTGCAGAAGACACGGCGAAACACGGGTTAAAACAACCGAACAAGTCGTAACACCGGACAAGACTGATTTAACTTGCCAGACACAAGTGACAAGCCATAACACTTTTTGTGACTGACACAAACAGGATTGAACACTGCTTAAACCTGTCGTCAGTACTTATTTAAACGATATTTCGAAAACAAAACGTATACATGAATTACGATTTCAATCCACACCAATTCCCACACGATACACAACACACGACGCACGTAGGAAGGAAACGTCACTTATTGACCGTTCAAAAGAAAGTTTACATCCAATCGGCCCTCACAAAGTCGGTAACACATCCCTTCTACCCTCTGGTCCCATCCAGCCCGCAACTCACTTGAGATGGTGGAAGTCATGCGCCTCTGGGCTGGGGAAGAACGGCAGATGGTAGCCGGAGTGGGCATTGATGGTGGAGAGAATTGCCATGCTGAACCAGAGCCAGGTGGTGGCCACGTGACTTCCCATAAGCAGCACCCCCAGGAACGGCGGCAGGTAGTTGGAGAGCGCGTGCTCGATCGGGTGCGCGTACAGAGCCGTGATCGAGATGGGCGACGTCCACTCGTGGTGCCACTTGTGGATCCGCTTGTACAGCATCGGCGAGTGCAGCAGTCTGCGAGGGGAAGGAGAGAGGTGTCAGAAGGAGGCATGTCGGGCTTTGACACGGGCTATTCTGAGACGCATCGTGCCTTCTGCGTGACTCGTACCGAACCAGTCCGGCTATGTTGAGTAGTGTAGCCATATCATAACCAAGGCTATTCTGAGACGCATCGTGCCTTCTGCGTGACTCGTACCGAATCAGTCCGGCTATGTTGAGTAGTGTAGCCATAGCATAACCAAGGCTATTCTGAGACGCATCGTGCCTTCTGCGTGACTCGTACCGAATCAGTCCGGCTATGTTGAGTAGTGTAGCCATAGCATAACCAAGGCTATTCTGAGACGCATCGTGCCTTCTGCGTGACTCGTACCGAATCAGTCCGGCTATGTTGAGTAGTGTAGCCATATCATAACCAGAGCTATTCTGAGACGCATCGTGCCTTCTGCGTGACTCGTACCGAATCAGTCCGGCTATGTTGAGTAGTGTAGCCATATCATAACCAGGGCTATTCTGAGACGCATCGTGCCTTCTGCGTGACTCGTACCGAATCAGTCCGGCTATGTTTAGTAGTGTAGCCATATCATAACCAAGGCTATTCTGAGACGCATCGTGCCTTCTGCGTGACTCGTACCGAATCAGTCCGGCTATGTTGAGTAGTGTAGCCATAGCATAACCAAGCCACAGCCGCGGGCTGCAATGCCGAGGTCAGTCATAGTTGCAGCTACAGGGGGTTTCACATACGTATGTCCTTAGTGTGATTGTACAAGTGGTACACATGCCCCACACTGCAGAGCCAGATCACTGTATACTTGCACCACTACATAAACTGAGCGAGTGAACCACATACCACGGGGGCGAGGATATGCAGAGAAAGTAAAAACCGGGCAGGACGACGACAATGACGCAATGAAGGCCATTATTAAGGTCAATATTGACCCCTAGACCCTAACCCACTGAATGTCCAAAGCCAACACGTGACCCATTTACCATCCATTCATCACGTAAGTAGTGCATTCATAAGATTGTGTATGCAACGGCCGCAGTAGACGGCACACGAACGTCCGGTGGCATTGACAAACGATGGCGTGGTACGTTATGGGTCAATATTACCATCGCGTCCTTGAATATAAACAAATGTCTCAATACGCAGTCATCTGTCCATAATTGTGTTGAAAAACACAGAGCCAAGGAGGCGGCGCTGGCTGACAACTACTGTCATCTAGTGTCAAGGAGGCGGCGCTGGCTGACAACTGCTGTCATCTAGTGTCAAGGAGGCGGCGCTGGCTGACAACTGCTGTCATCTAGTGTCAAGGAGGCGGCGCTGGCTGACAACTGCTGTCATCTAGTGTCAAAGACCCGCAAATACGGTTGAAAGGCTGTGCCGCTTGCCATCCTGACACCAGAAAATGACTTCCACCAACACGATTTGAGGGCAATAATTTTGCCATGAACGATAATAGAAAACGACCTTCTTAACCTGTAGTAGTGTTACTAGTTGAGCATACGAACCTGGCTGTACAGCAGAATCTCGTTGATCTGTGGCAGTAGTAGTACAATTTCTCACGTCTGACCTGTAACTGACACAATATCCCACGTCTGACCTGTGGCTGTAGTATTCTGTTTAGTTCTGCTGTAGTATTCTGCGTGACTCGTACCGAACCAGTCCGGCTATGTTGAGTAGTGTAGCCATATCATAACCAAGGCTATTCTGAGACGCATCGTGCCTTCTGCGTGACTCGTACCGAATCAGTCCGGCTATGTTGAGTAGTGTAGCCATAGCACAACCAGGGCTATTCTGAGACGCATCGTGCCTTCTGCGTGACTCGCACCGAACCAGTCCGGCTATGTTGAGTAGTGTAGCCATAGCATAACCAGGGCTATTCTGAGACGCATCGTGCCTTCTGCGTGACTCGTACCGAACCAGTCCGGCTATGTTTAGTAGTGTAGCCATAGCATAACCAAGACTATTCTGAGACGCATCGTGCCTTCTGCGTGACTCGTACCGAACCAGTCCGGCTATGTTGAGTAGTGTAGCCATAGCATAACCAAGGCTATTCTGAGACGCATCGTGCCTTCTGCGTGACTCGTACAGAACCAGTCCGGCTATGTTGAGTAGTGTAGCCATATCATAACCAGAGCTATTCTGAGACGCATCGTGCCTTCTGCGTGACTCGTACCGAACCAGTCCGGCTATGTTGAGTAGTGTAGCCATATCATAACCAAGGCTATTCTGAGACGCATCGTGCCTTCTGCGTGACTCGTACCGAACCAGTCCGGCTATGTTGAGTAGTGTAGCCATATCACAACCAAGGCTATTCTGAGACGCATCGTGCCTTCTGCGTGACTCGTACCGAATCAGTCCGGCTATGTTGAGTAGTGTAGCCATATCATAACCAAGGCTATTCTGAGACGCATCGTGCCTTCTGCGTGACTCGTACCGAACCAGTCCGGCTATGTTGAGTAGTGTAGCCATAGCATAACCAAGGCTATTCTGAGACGCATCGTGCCTTCTGCGTGACTCGTACCGAATCAGTCCGGCTATGTTGAGTAGTGTAGCCATATCATAACCAGAGCTATTCTGAGACGCATCGTGCCTTCTGCGTGACTCGTACCGAACCAGTCCGGCTATGTTGAGTAGTGTAGCCATAGCATAACCAAGGCTATTCTGAGACGCATCGTGCCTTCTGCGTGACTCGTACCGAACCAGTCCGGCTATGTTGAGTAGTGTAGCCATAGCATAACCAAGGCTATTCTGAGACGCATCGTGCCTTCTGCGTGACTCGTACCGAATCAGTCCGGCTATGTTGAGTAGTGTAGCCATAGCATAACCAAGGCTATTCTGAGACGCATCGTGCCTTCTGCGTGACTCGTACCGAATCAGTCCGGCTATGTTGAGTAGTGTAGCCATAGCATAACCAAGGCTATTCTGAGACGCATCGTGCCTTCTGCGTGACTCGTACCGAATCAGTCCGGCTATGTTGAGTAGTGTAGCCATAGCATAACCAAGGCTATTCTGAGACGCATCGTGCCTTCTGCGTGACTCGTACCGAATCAGTCCGGCTATGTTGAGTAGTGTGGCCATAGCATAACCAAGGCTATTCTGAGACGCATCGTGCCTTCTGCGTGACTCGTACCGAATCAGTCCGGCTATGTTGAGTAGTGTAGCCATAGCATAACCAAGGCTATTCTGAGACGCATCGTGCCTTCTGCGTGACTCGTACCGAATCAGTCCGGCTATGTTGAGTAGTGTAGCCATAGCATAACCAAGGCTATTCTGAGACGCATCGTGCCTTCTGCGTGACTCGTACCGAATCAGTCCGGCTATGTTGAGTAGTGTAGCCATAGCATAACCAAGGCTATTCTGAGACGCATCGTGCCTTCTGCGTGACTCGTACCGAACCAGTCCGGCTATGTTGAGTAGTGTAGCCATATCATAACCAAGGCTATTCTGAGACGCATCGTGCCTTCTGCGTGACTCGTACCGAATCAGTCCGGCTATGTTGAGTAGTGTAGCCATAGCATAACCAAGGCTATTCTGAGACGCATCGTGCCTTCTGCGTGACTCGTACCGAACCAGTCCGGCTATGTTGAGTAGTGTAGCCATATCATAACCAAGGCTATTCTGAGACGCATCGTGCCTTCTGCGTGACTCGTACCGAATCAGTCCGGCTATGTTGAGTAGTGTGGCCATAGCATAACCAAGGCTATTCTGAGACGCATCGTGCCTTCTGCGTGACTCGTACCGAATCAGTCCGGCTATGTTGAGTAGTGTAGCCATAGCATAACCAAGGCTATTCTGAGACGCATCGTGCCTTCTGCGTGACTCGTACCGAATCAGTCCGGCTATGTTGAGTAGTGTAGCCATAGCATAACCAAGGCTATTCTGAGACGCATCGTGCCTTCTGCGTGACTCGTACCGAATCAGTCCGGCTATGTTGAGTAGTGTAGCCATAGCATAACCAAGGCTATTCTGAGACGCATCGTGCCTTCTGCGTGACTCGTACCGAACCAGTCCGGCTATGTTGAGTAGTGTAGCCATATCATAACCAAGGCTATTCTGAGACGCATCGTGCCTTCTGCGTGACTCGTACCGAACCAGTCCGGCTATGTTGAGTAGTGTAGCCATAGCATAACCAGGGCTATTCTGAGACGCATCGTGCCTTCTGCGTGACTCGTACCGAACCAGTCCGGCTATGTTGAGTAGTGTAGCCATAGCATAACCAAGGCTATTCTGAGACGCATCGTGCCCTCTGCGTGACTCGTACCGAATCAGTCCGGCTATGTTGAGTAGTGTAGCCATAGCATAACCAGGGCTATTCTGAGACGCATCGTGCCTTCTGCGTGACTCGTACCGAACCAGTCCGGCTATGTTGAGTAGTGTAGCCATAGCATAACCAGGGCTATTCTGAGACGCATCGTGCCTTCTGCGTGACTCGTACCGAATCAGTCCGGCTATGTTGAGTAGTGTAGCCATAGCATAACCAAGGCTATTCTGAGACGCATCGTGCCTTCTGCGTGACTCGTACCGAATCAGTCCGGCTATGTTGAGTAGTGTAGCCATAGCATAACCAGAGCTATTCTGAGACGCATCGTGCCTTCTGCGTGACTCGTACCGAATCAGTCCGGCTATGTTCAGTAGTGCAGCCATATCATAACCAGAGCTATTCTGAGACGCATCGTGCCTTCTGCGTGACTCGTACCGAATCAGTCCGGCTATGTTCAGTAGTGTAGCCATATCATAACCAAGGCTATTCTGAGACGCATCGTGCCTTCTGCGTGACTCGTACCGAACCAGTCCGGCTATGTTGAGTAGTGTAGCCATATCATAACCAAGGCTATTCTGAGACTCATCGTGCCTTCTGCGTGACTCGTACCGAACCAGTCCGGCTATGTTGAGTAGTGTAGCCATATCATAACGAAGGCTATTCTGAGACGCATCGTGCCTTCTGCGTGACTCGTACCGAATCAGTCCGGCTATGTTGAGTAGTGTAGCCATATCATAACCAAGGCTATTCTGAGACGCCTCGTGCCTTCTGCGTGACTCGTACCGAACCAGTCCGGCTATGTTGAGTAGTGTAGCCATATCATAACCAAGGCTATTCTGAGACGCATCGTGCCTTCTGCGTGACTCGTACCGAATCAGTCCGGCTATGTTGAGTAGTGTAGCCATATCATAACCAAGGCTATTCTGAGACGCATCGTGCCTTCTGCGTGACTCGTACCGAATCAGTCCGGCTATGTTGAGTATTGTAGCCATAGCATAACCAAGGCTATTCTGAGACGCATCGTGCCTTCTGCGTGACTCGTACCGAACCAGTCCGGCTATGTTGAGTAGTGTAGCCATAGCATAACCAAGGCTATTCTGAGACGCATCGTGCCTTCTGCGTGACTCGTACCGAATCAGTCCGGCTATGTTGAGTAGTGTAGCCATAGCATAACCAAGGCTATTCTGAGACGCATCGTGCCTTCTGCGTGACTCGTACCGAATCAGTCCGGCTATGTTGAGTAGTGTAGCCATAGCATAACCAAGGCTATTCTGAGACGCATCGTGCCTTCTGCGTGACTCGTACCGAATCAGTCCGGCTATGTTGAGTAGTGTAGCCATAGCATAACCAAGGCTATTCTGAGACGCATCGTGCCTTCTGCGTGACTCGTACCGAACCAGTCCGGCTATGTTGAGTATTGTAGCCATAGCATAACCAAGGCTATTCTGAGACGCATCGTGCCTTCTGCGTGACTCGTACCGAATCAGTCCGGCTATGTTGAGTAGTGTAGCCATAGCATAACCAAGGCTATTCTGAGACGCATCGTGCCTTCTGCGTGACTCGCACCGAACCAGTCCGGCTATGTTGAGTAGTGTAGCCATAGCATAACCAGGGCTATTCTGAGACGCATCGTGCCTTCTGCGTGACTCGTACCGAACCAGTCCGGCTATGTTGAGTAGTGTAGCCATATCATAACCAAGGCTATTCTGAGACGCATCGTGCCTTCTGCGTGACTCGTACCGAATCAGTCCGGCTATGTTGAGTAGTGTAGCCATAGCATAACCAAGCCACAGCCGCGGGCTGCAATGCCGAGGTCAGTCATAGTTGCAGCTACAGGGGGTTTCACATACGTATGTCCTTAGTGTGATTGTACAAGTGGTACACATGCCCCACACTGCAGAGCCAGATCACTGTATACTTGCACCACTACATAAACTGAGCGAGTGAACCACATACCACGGGGGCGAGGATATGCAGAGAAAGTAAAAACCGGGCAGGACGACGACAATGACGCAATGAAGGCCATTATTAAGGTCAATATTGACCCCTAGACCCTAACCCACTGAATGTCCAAAGCCAACACGTGACCCATTTACCATCCATTCATCACGTAAGTAGTGCATTCATAAGATTGTGTATGCAACGGCCGCAGTAGACGGCACACGAACGTCCGGTGGCATTGACAAACGATGGCGTGGTACGTTATGGGTCAATATTACCATCGCGTCCTTGAATATAAACAAATGTCTCAATACGCAGTCATCTGTCCATAATTGTGTTGAAAAACACAGAGCCAAGGAGGCGGCGCTGGCTGACAACTACTGTCATCTAGTGTCAAGGAGGCGGCGCTGGCTGACAACTGCTGTCATCTAGTGTCAAAGACCCGCAAATACGGTTGAAAGGCTGTGCCGCTTGCCATCCTGACACCAGAAAATGACTTCCACCAACACGATTTGAGGGCAATAATTTTGCCATGAACGATAATAGAAAACGACCTTCTTAACCTGTAGTAGTGTTACTAGTTGAGCATACGAACCTGGCTGTATAGCAGAATCTCGTTGATCTGTGGCAGTAGTAGTACAATTTCTCACGTCTGACCTGTAACTGACACAATATCCCACGTCTGACCTGTGGCTGTAGTATTCTGTTTAGTTCTGCTGTAGTATTCTGCGTGACTCGTACCGAACCAGTCCGGCTATGTTGAGTAGTGTAGCCATATCATAACCAGAGCTATTCTGAGACGCATCGTGCCTTCTGCGTGACTCGTACCGAATCAGTCCGGCTATGTTCAGTAGTGTAGCCATATCATAACCAAGGCTATTCTGAGACGCATCGTACCTTCTGCGTGACTCGTACCGAATCAGTCCGGCTATGTTGAGTAGTGTAGCCATATCATAACCAAGGCTATTCTGAGACGCATCGTGCCTTCTGCGTGACTCGTACCGAATCAGTCCGGCTATGTTGAGTAGTGTAGCCATAGCATAACCAGGGCTATTCTGAGACGCATCGTGCCTTCTGCGTGACTCGTACCGAACCAGTCCGGCTATGTTGAGTAGTGTAGCCATAGCATAACCAAGGCTATTCTGAGACGCATCGTGCCTTCTGCGTGACTCGTACCGAACCAGTCCGGCTATGTTGAGTAGTGTAGCCATATCATAACCAAGGCTATTCTGAGACGCATCGTGCCTTCTGCGTGACTCGTACCGAACCAGTCCGGCTATGTTGAGTAGTGTAGCCATAGCATAACCAAGGCTATTCTGAGACGCATCGTGCCTTCTGCGTGACTCGTACCGAATCAGTCCGGCTATGTTGAGTAGTGTAGCCATATCATAACCAAGGCTATTCTGAGACGCATCGTGCCTTCTGCGTGACTCGTACCGAATCAGTCCGGCTATGTTGAGTAGTGTAGCCATATCATAACCAAGGCTATTCTGAGACGCATCGTGCCTTCTGCGTGACTCGTACCGAACCAGTCCGGCTATGTTGAGTAGTGTAGCCATATCATAACCAAGGCTATTCTGAGACGCATCGTGCCTTCTGCGTGACTCGTACCGAACCAGTCCGGCTATGTTGAGTAGTGTAGCCATAGCATAACCAAGGCTATTCTGAGACGCATCGTGCCTTCTGCGTGACTCGTACCGAACCAGTCCGGCTATGTTGAGTAGTGTAGCCATAGCATAACCAAGGCTATTCTGAGACGCATCGTGCCTTCTGCGTGACTCGTACCGAACCAGTCCGGCTATGTTGAGTAGTGTAGCCATAGCATAACCAGGGCTATTCTGAGACGCATCGTGCCTTCTGCGTGACTCGTACCGAATCAGTCCGGCTATGTTCAGTAGTGTAGCCATATCATAACCAGAGCTATTCTGAGACGCATCGTGCCTTCTGCGTGACTCGTACCGAATCAGTCCGGCTATGTTCAGTAGTGTAGCCATATCATAACCAAGGCTATTCTGAGACGCATCGTGCCTTCTGCGTGACTCGTACCGAATCAGTCCGGCTATGTTGAGTAGTGTAGCCATATCATAACCAAGGCTATTCTGAGACGCATCGTGCCTTCTGCGTGACTCGTACCGAATCAGTCCGGCTATGTTGAGTAGTGTAGCCATATCATAACCAAGGCTATTCTGAGACGCATCGTGCCTTCTGCGTGACTCGTACCGAATCAGTCCGGCTATGTTGAGTAGTGTAGCCATATCATAACCAAGGCTATTCTGAGACGCATCGTGCCTTCTGCGTGACTCGTACCGAATCAGTCCGGCTATGTTGAGTAGTGTAGCCATAGCATAACCAAGGCTATTCTGAGACGCATCGTGCCTTCTGCGTGACTCGTACCGAATCAGTCCGGCTATGTTGAGTAGTGTAGCCATATCATAACCAAGGCTATTCTGAGACGCATCGTGCCTTCTGCGTGACTCGTACCGAATCAGTCCGGCTATGTTGAGTAGTGTAGCCATATCATAACCAAGGCTATTCTGAGACGCATCGTGCCTTCTGCGTGACTCGTACCGAATCAGTCCGGCTATGTTGAGTAGTGTAGCCATAGCATAACCAAGGCTATTCTGAGACGCATCGTGCCTTCTGCGTGACTCGTACCGAATCAGTCCGGCTATGTTGAGTAGTGTAGCCATATCATAACCAAGGCTATTCTGAGACGCATCGTGCCTTCTGCGTGACTCGTACCGAACCAGTCCGGCTATGTTGAGTAGTGTAGCCATAGCATAACCAATGCTATTCTGAGACGCATCGTGCCTTCTGCGTGACTCGTACCGAACCAGTCCGGCTATGTTGAGTAGTGTAGCCATAGCATAACCAAGGCTATTCTGAGACGCATCGTGCCTTCTGCGTGACTCGTACCGAACCAGTCCGGCTATGTTGAGTAGTGTAGCCATATCATAACCAAGACTATTCTGAGACGCATCGTGCCTTCTGCGTGACTCGTACCGAACCAGTCCGGCTATGTTGAGTAGTGTAGCCATATCATAACCAATATGCTATGGCTATGATATGGCTACACTACTCCCACGTCTGCCCTGTAGCTGTGGTAGAATCTCCCACGCCTGACCTGTAGCTGTGGTGGAATCTACCACGTCTGACCTGTAGATGTGGTAGAATCTCCCACGTCTGACATGTAGCTGTGGTGGAATCTACGTCTGACCTGTAGCTGTAGTAGAATCTCTCACGTCTGACCTGTAGCTGTCGTGGAATCTCCCACGTCTGACCTGTAGCTGTGGTAGAATCTCCCACGTCTGACCTGTAGCAGTGGTGGAATCTCCCACGTCTGACCTGTAGCTGTAGTGGAATCTCCCACGTCTGATCTGTAGCTGTAGTGGAATCTCCCACGTCTGACCTGTAGCTGTAGTGGAATCTCCCACATCTGACCTGTAGCTGTCGTGGAATCTCCCACGTCTGACCTGTAGCTGTGGTAGAATCTCCACGTCTGATCTGTAGCTGTACTAGAATATCCACGTCTGACCTGTAGCTGTGGTAGAATCTCTCACGTCTGATCTGTAGCTGTGGTAGAATCTCCCACGTCTGACCTGTGGCTGTGGTAGAATCTCCCACGTCTGACCTGTGGCTGTGGTAGAATCTCCCACGTCTGACCTGTAGCCGTGGTAGAATATCCACGTCTGACCTGTGGCTGTGGTAGAATCTCCCACGTCTGACCTGTGGCTGTAGTATAATCTGACCTGTGAGTGTAGTAGAAGGCGACTTCCTCCACCAGGAGGCAGACTGCGATCTCGAAAAGCACCCAGTGGAAGGTGGGGAGCTCACGGCTCGAGTCGAAACCGCGCAGCTCCAGCAGCTTGTAGAAGGCCATCATACACGGCAGACCCACAACAGTCTGGTTAAACAGCACCCAGAAAATCGCCTACGAACAGTAATAATGTTAAGGTCAATGCAAAGACGGCTGGAGTGGAAAACAGACATGTTAGAATGGAGCCATACATAAGCAGCAAGAAAACAGGAACAGAAATGCTGACCATACACACGGCCATTGTACATCAACTATTGCAAAAATAAATAATCAATGCAAATGTCTATCTTAGCCTGTTCTGACAAAGTAAGTAATACACTACGAACGGCGTGCTTAAATAAACGAGTTTACTCCGTAACCCCTGCTGAACAATCGCAATCCTATAAACCCATCGCCCGCTTCTTTACATGCAACGTTACAGGACTAAGCAGTTCAACCAACAACCATAGATAGCTGTTATAACAATACCAACCTGTTAGCAAGCTGAAACCATCTCACCAATGATCTGCCGTTACAAATCCCTTGCACACGCTTCGCAATATCCACCAAAAGCCATGCAACAGAAATTTAACTGACGGGCACATGAACGTCAATTCCATTGTACACGACACAGACTCAGTTCACGTTACCCACCCAACGACCAGAATCACAATACACGCACATCATACGACCGATGACTTCACGTATATATCGTGACCAGCACAGTCCCACCGACTTGTCTCGTTCCGTTCCGCCCCGTTCCCGGCCCCTTTCATCCCATTCCGTCCCGTTTTATCCCATTCCGTCCCATTCCGTCCCATTCCGTTCCATCCCGTTCCGTTTCGTTTCGTTTCGTTCCGTTCCGTTTCGTTCCGTTTCGTTCCGTTTCGTTCCGTCCCGTTCCGTCTCGTTCCGTCTCGTTCCGTCTCGTTCCGTATCGTTCCGTATCGTTCCGTATCGTTCCGTATCGTTCCGTATCGTTCCGTCCCGTTCCGTCCCGCTCCGTCCCGCTCCGTCCCGCTCCGTCCCGTTCCGTCCCGTTCCGTCCCGTTCCGTCCCGTTCCGTCCCGTCCCGTTCCGTCCCGTTCCGTCCCGTTCCGTCCCGTTCCGTCCCGTTCCGTCCCGTTCCGTCCCGTTCCGTCCCGTTCCGTCCCGTTCCGTCCCGTTCCGTCCCGTTCCGTCCCGTTCCGTCCCGTTCCGTCCCGTTCCGTCCCGTTCCGTCCCGTTCCGTCCCGTTCCGTTCCGTCCCGTTCCGTCCCGTTCCGTCCCGTTCCGTCCCGTTCCGTCCCGTTCCGTCCCGTTCCGTCCCGTTCCGTCCCGTTCCGTCCCGTTCCGTCCCGTTCCGTCCCGTTCCGTCCCGTTCCGTCCCGTTCCGTCCCGTTCCGTCCCGTTCCGTCCCGTTCCGTCCCGTTCCGTCCCGTTCCGTCCCGTTCCGTCCCGTTCCGTCCCGTTCCGTCCCGTTCCGTCCCGTTCCGTCCCGTTCCGTCCCGTTCCGTCCCGTTCCGTCCCGTCCCGTTCCGTCCCGTCCCGTTCCGTTCCATCCAACACGTTTCGAGCCTCCCCTGACCTGCAGCAGCCGGCGTGTGCCCACTGGCTCGTTGGTGCCCGGCTGAGTTTTGTAGCGTCGCAGCGTCTCTGGCTTCAGAGTCACATCCATCAGGATGTACAGGATGCCGGCTGACCAAAACACAGCCATGCCCAGCATTAGGGTTCCTGTAGGGGTACAGAGGACACCGTCAGACCAGAACACCGCCATACCCAGCGTTGGGGTATCTGTAGGGGTACAGAGGACACCGTCAGACCAGAACACGGCCAGACCCAGCGTTGGGGTACTTGTAGGGGTACAGAGGGCACCGTCAGACCAGGACACGGCCAGACCCAGCATTAGGGTTCCTGTAGGGGTACAAAGGGCACCGTCAGACCAGAACACGGCCAGACCCAGCGTTGGGGTATATGTAGGGGTACAGAGGGCACAGTCAGACCAGAACAGGGCCAGACCCCGCGTTGGGGTACCTGTAGGGGTACATAGTGCACCGTCAGACCAGAACACCGCCATACCAAGCGTTGGGGTACTTGTAGGGGTACAGAGGGCACCGTCAGACCAGGACACGGCCAAACCCAGCGTTGGGGTACTTGTAGGAATATATAGGGCACCGTCAGACCAGAACACGGCCATACCCAGCGTTGGGGTATCTGTAGGGGTACAGAGGGCACAGTCAGACCAGAACACGGCCATACTCAGCGTTGGGGTATATGTAGGGGTACAGAGGGCACCGTCAGACCAGAACACAGCCATACTCAGCGTTGGGGTATCTGTAGGGGTACAGCGGGCACCGTCAGACCAGAACACGGCCAGACCCAGCGTTGGGGTACCTGGAGGGGTACATATAGTACCGTAAGACCAGAACACAGCCATGCCCAGCGTTGGGGTATCTGTAGGGGTACAGAGGACACCGTCAGACCAGAACACGGCCAGACCCAGCATTAGGGTTCCTGTAGTGGTACAGAGGGCACCGTCAGACCAGAACACGGCCAGACCCAGCATTAGGGTTCCTGTAGTGGTACAGAGGGCACCGTCAGACCAGAACACGGCCAGACCCAGCGTTGGGGTATCTGTAGGGGTACAGAGGACACCGTCAGACCAGAACACAGCCATGCCCAGCGTTGGGGTATCTGTAGGGGTACAGAGGACACCGTCAGACCAGAACACGGCCAGACCCAGCATTAGGGTTCCTGTAGTGGTACAGAGGGCACCGTCAGACCAGAACACGGCCAGACCCAGCGTTGCGGTACAGAGTGTCGTCATAACCATGCACGTGAGTCGTTAGTGCGAGCTAGGGTACAACATATTACGTGAAGCCTAAGAGAAGTTCAAGATGCCTTCTTCTTGCTAGATCTGAATGATGCTGGTGGTGTATTTTGTGTGGGACACACGCGATAGTGCATGACAAATAAGAAAATATTGATTTCTCATCATGCAAATATTTCGAGCCAAACTCCACCCTAGAAGCACCCTGCTCTTCTACAATCCTTTGGTTTTGGCTGCACCGTTTTGACTCCGCCGATATCGTTTGATTTTGGCTCCGCCGATGGGTTCTCTACAGACATCACTATTGATCCCTCGAAACTCGGCCGCCCGTCACCACTGTCTGGCCGTCCCCGGTCCCGGGCCCGCCACATCGATCGCGTGTGGAGCGGTGCTGGACGCTGAGCCGAGCCGGCCAAATCAGCCTCCATCGGCTGCACAGCCAGACCGCAGGCGAACGCAGCGAGGCTCAGCGGAGAGGCTCAGCGGAGAGGCTCAGCGGAGAGGCTCAGCGGAGAGGCTCAGCGGAGAGGCTCAGCGGAGAGGCTCAGCGGAGAGGCTCAGCGGAGAGGCTCAGCGCGGAGGCTCAGCGGGGAGGCTCATCGGAGCACGCCATGTTCTGATGCACGGCTGATGCACGACTGCTGATGTAACTACTCATCTTGACCAATCGTCGGAGGAGAGAACGGTACAACATCAGCGTATAGCAATACTGTGTATACCGCTCTCTCCCACGTGTAACAGCCGTGGCAGAGGTATAACAACTAGATATACCGCTACATCTACATGCACGCTTATATGTACATACCGACATAATGGATGGTTGTATCTTAGCGGTAATGAATGCCTATGGAAGTGAACAAAGTAGAGGCCAGTATCGCAGCAACAAGCAAAGTAGGGGCCAGAATCGCAGTAATAAGCAAAGTAGGGGCCAGTATCGCAGTAATAAGCAAAGTAGAGGCCAGTATCGCAGTAATAAGCAAAGTAGGGGCCAGTATCGCAGTAATAAGCAAAGTAGGGGCCAGTATCGCAGTAATAAGCAAAGTAGGGGCCAGTATCGCAGTAATAAGCAAAGTAGAGGCCAGTATCGCAGTAATAAGCAAAGTAGGGGCCAGTATTGCAGCAACAAGCAAAGTAGGGGCCAGTATCGCAGTAATAAGCAAAGTAGGGGCCAGTATCGCAGTAATAAGCAAAGTAGGGGCCAGTATTGCAGCAACGAGCACCACTTTGTGGCCCGAGGCAGGATGTAGCGTGACCGCAGCTAGTCGGATAGCCCGGGTGCTTCCGAGAAGTGGCATTACAGCTGGTCTAACTGAACGTTGTTAGTGCAGCTCCAGCAGCCTGGCCGGGTCGGTGGAAGGGCCTTAGCGTGGCTGTCATGGGAGCCACTACAGACTGCAGACTGTTCATGTCCAGATGTCCACGGTCTGCCCACGGTGCACGTCTTCAGCACTTCAGAGACCATCCGGCATTACAATCAGGTCAGACACTGAGAGAAGACGATTTTCTGCTCCGAGCCAGAAGTCTCTCTTGAAAGTATCTATGCACTGTACAGTCATTCATAAATGCAGACTGTACACTGTACAGTGTACAGTGTACAGTGTACAGTGTACAGTGTACAGTGTAACAGTCTGTATTTACTTTGGTCAGTACAGTGTAACAGTCTGCATTTACTTTGGTCAGTACAGTGTAACAGTCTGCATTTACTTTGGTCAGTACTGTACAGTCTGCATTTACTTTGGTCAGTACTGTACAGTCTGCTTTTACTTTGGTCAGTACTGTACAGTCTGCATTTACTTTGGTCAGTACTGTACAGTCTGCTTTTACTTTGGTCAGTACTGTACAGTCTGAATTTACTTTGGCCAGTACTGTACAGTCTGCATTTACTTTCGTCAGTACTGTACAGTCTGCTTTTACTTTGGTCAGTACTGTACAGTCTGCATTTACTTTGGTCAGTACTGTACAGTCTGCTTTTAGAAATGACTACAGTGCATCATAGATCCTTTCAAGAGAGACTGTACACAATGCAATAACTCAGCGGCTCAGCGTCAGTGTGCTTATACTTGCCGGCCGGGCACATGGTGAACATACGATTAAGCTGCATTACTACAAGCCATTTATTAAAGGTCAAGGCTTACCAGTTACCACACTCTGCCTTAACTGACGAACAGCATGTAAGTCGCAGAAGAACATCAGAGTTGAGACGGACCAAAGCCATTGTGAAAAGTCTTAACCTTAGTGGTTGCATGGCATTACTCAGGTTATTAAAACGCGTCCCTGTTTTAACGAGATCCAAGTGCTTAAAGCACCCAGACACAAGTAATCCACACTCCATACCTAGTTGCCTTATTCTTTTTCTTTCCCCCCTTTTTTATGAGACCATAACATTTTATGCAACATGCCCCTTAGAATTGCAAGGAAGGTCATTGTAAAACCGGTCCCTCGCTGGACCTAAATTTGGCCCCACTGAGCTGAAAACGCGCGCAAGTTGAGAGATTGATCAACCTACTGGACTATTTCTGACAGCTCCTAGGTCTCGGTAAAGCTTTTCTTTAGTATGAGCGGCACACGTGAAATGGATGTGAAGGGCATCGACATCCATAAATACGGATCGAACGTATGATGACCGTATCCATGGTACAGTTCGGACGACCTGAGCCGGCGACCACGTCACCACCCACAGCCAGCCGGTCGAAAGCCACTGCTCGATTGACGATAGGTACCTAGTGAACCAGCGATCAAACATAACGACTCTTAACAGTCTAAACCAGCGCTCGTTACAAGCCCCGGCCAGCCGGTTAAGTCTGGTATAATCCGGTTTCATAGCAGCAAACTGAAGTCAACCCACGATCGTCCTGCGCTGTCCGCCGCTGCCCCCAGCAAGCTGGCGCTGTGCCAGTTCTGGGTGCGGGGGCGGCGGATGTGACCGACACAGGGCCGCGAAGCGCAGCGCTGGGATGCCACCGGTCACTGCCGAGTGCAGCAGGCGGCGTTCCGGAAAGCTCAGTACGGTGGACACCCATGTGTGCGGCATAGGCAGCGACACTGCAGGTCCATTCAAGCAAGGGAACCGGAGGGGCAGTGCGGGCTGCCATTCATCATAATCAGACGTGCGCCATGCCCCTGGCGTTTTTACCATCTGGCGTTTTTACCATTTCATGCGGATTGTGGCAACGGACAATGTGCTATAGTGTCTTAGGCGCACTTAGGCGCATTGCAACGTATTGTTCCTTATTTACTTCTTCACATGCAAGTTTTTCGTTGATTAAAGTATCAGAACACAGTGAAAATAGCACAGGATTGTTGGAGATCTTGGATCCAGTGTCCAGGATCTCAAAAAAGATCCCGGGCTATTGTCTTAGCATTTTGATACTTGAATAAACAAAACAGGCTCAGACACAAAGGAGCAAGCTATACGCAACAAGTTGCATCACACATTAGTGCTGTATCACCTTGATCATTGTCAGAATCCGGATTCAAAGGTTAAGCCGCCTGGGATCTTGGCACATGCCTGACTTTCATAATCGAGAAAAATCGATTGTTACGTAACACATAACAGATGTCTTCTACATAACTGAGGGACGTTTCCACATCTGACGCATTTTTGTATCAACTGCCATGAGTTCATGACGGATAAGTGGACGAAAGGCTTCATGTCTTCATCGGTACACTGTCAACTGAACTAGTGACAACTGAACCAGGGACAACTGAACCATTAACACGGAACCAGGGACAACTTAACCAGTGACAACTGAACCAGTAAAACTGAACCAGTGACAACTGAACCAGGAGCAACTGAACCAGGAGCAACTGAACCAGGTACAACTGAACCAATGACAACTGAACCAGGGACAACTGAACCAGGATAACTGAACCAGGACAACTGAACCAGTGACAACTGAACCAGGACAACTGGACCAGTGACAACTGAACCAGGGACAACTTAACCAGTGACAACTGAACCATTAACACGGAACCAGGGACAACTTAACCAGTGACAACTGAACCAGGGACAACTGAACCAGTGACAACTGAACCAGGGACAACTGAACCAGGGACAACTGAACCAATGACAACTGAACCAGGGACAACTGAACCAGGAAAACTGAACCAGGACAACTGAACCAGTGACAACTGAACCAGGACAACTGAACCAGGGACAACTGAACCAGGATAACTGAACCAGGACAACTGAACCAGTGACAACTGAACCAGGACAACTGGACCAGTGACAACTGAACCAGGGACAACTTAACCAGTGACAACTGAACCATTAACACGGAACCAGGGACAACTTAACCAGTGACAACTGAACCAGGGACAACTGAACCAGTGACAACTGAACCAGGGACAACTGAACCAGGGACAACTGAACCAATGACAACTGAACCAGGGACAACTGAACCAGGAAAACTGAACCAGGACAACTGAACCAGTGACAACTGAACCAGGACAACTGAACCAGTGACAACTGAACCAGGACAACTGGACCAGGGACAACTTAACCAGTGACAACTGAACCAGGGACAACTGAGCCTGTAACAACTGAACCAATGAGTGACTGAACCGCCACTGTGACTGAACAGTGACTGAACCGCCACTGGAGTCGGTGGTGGTGTGACTGGATTCGGTGGCGGTGTGACTTGGTGGTGTGACTGGAGTCGGTGGCGGTGTGACTTGGTGGTGTGACTGGAGTCGGTGGCGGTGTGACTTGGTGGTGTGACTGGAGTCGGTGGCGATGTGACTGCCGACTGGAGTCGGTGGTGGTGTGACTGGATTCGGTGGCGGTGTGACTTGGTGGTGTGACTGGATTCGGTGGCGGTGTGACTTGGTGGTGTGACTGGATTCGGTGGCGGTGTGACTTGGTGGTGTGACTGGAGTCGGTGGCGATGTGACTGCCGACTGGAGTCGGTGGCGGTGTGACTGGATTCGGTGGCGGTGTGACTTGGTGGTGTGACTGGAGTCGGTGGCGGTGTGACTTGGTGGTGTGACTGGAGTCGGTGGAGGTGTGACTGGATTCGGTGGCGGTGTGACTTGGTGGTGTGACTGGATTCGGTGGCGGTGTGACTTGGTGGTGTGACTGGAGTCGGTGGCGATGTGACTGCCGACTGGAGTCGGTGGTGGTGTGACTGGATTCGGTGGCGGTGTGACTTGGTGGTGTGACTGGATTCGGTGGCGGTGTGACTTGGTGGTGTGACTGGATTCGGTGGCGGTGTGACTTGGTGGTGTGACTGGATTCGGTGGCGGTGTGACTTGGTGGTGTGACTGGAGTCGGTGGCGATGTGACTGCCGACTGGAGTCGGTGGCGGTGTGACTGGATTCGGTGGCGGTGTGACTTGGTGGTGTGACTGGAGTCGGTGGCGGTGTGACTTGGTGGTGTGACTGGAGTCGGTGGCGGTGTGACTTGGTGGTGTGACTGGAGTCGGTGGCGGTGTGACTTGGTGGTGTGACTGGAGTCGGTGGAGGTGTGACTGGAGTCGGTGGTTGTGTGACTGGAGTCGGTGGTTGTGTGACTGGAGTCGGTGGTTGTGTGACTGGAGTCGGTGGAGGTGTGACTGGAGTCGGTGGAGGTGTGACTGGAGTCGGTGGTTGTGTGACTGGAGTCGGTGGTTGTGTGACTGGAGTCGGTGGAGGTGTGACTGGAGTCGGTGGTTGTGTGACTGGAGTCGGTGGTTGTGTGACTGGAGTCGGTGGAGGTGTGACTGGAGTCGGTGGAGGTGTGACTGGAGTCGGTGGTTGTGTGACTGGAGTCGGTGGTTGTGTGACTGGAGTCGGTGGAGGTGTGACTGGAGTCGGTGGTTGTGTGACTGGAGTCGGTGGTTGTGTGACTGGAGTCGGTGGAGGTGTGACTGGAGTCGGTGGAGGTGTGACTGGAGTCGGTGGTTGTGTGACTGGAGTCGGTGGTTGTGTGACTGGAGTCGGTGGAGGTGTGACTGGAGTCGGTGGTTGTGTGACTGGAGTCGGTGGTTGTGTGACTGGAGTCGGTGGAGGTGTGACTGGAGTCGGTGGAGGTGTGACTGGAGTCGGTGGTTGTGTGACTGGAGTCGGTGGTTGTGTGACTGGAGTCGGTGGTTGTGTGACTGGAGTCGGTGGAGGTGTGACTGGAGTCGGTGGTTGTGTGACTGGAGTCGGTGGAGGTGTGACTGGAGTCGGTGGAGGTGTGACTGGAGTCGGTGGAGGTGTGACTGGGATCGGTGGAGGTGTGACTGGAGTCGGTGGTTGTGTGACTGGAGTCGGTGGAGGTGTGACTGGAGTCGGTGGAGGTGTGACTGGAGTCGGTGGAGGTGTGACTGGGATCGGTGGAGGTGTGACTGGAGTCGGTGGAGGTGTGACTGGAGTCGGTGGAGGTGTGACTGGAGTCGGTGGAGGTGTGACTGGAGTCGGTGGAGGTGTGACTGGAGTCGGTGGAGGTGTGACTGGAGTCGGTGGAGGTGTGACTGGAGTCGGTGGTTGTGTGACTGGAGTCGGTGGAGGTGTGACTGGAGTCGGTGGTTGTGTGACTGGAGTCGGTGGAGGTGTGACTGGAGTCGGTGGTTGTGTGACTGGAGTCGGTGGTTGTGTGACTGGAGTCGGTGGAGGTGTGACTGGAGTCGGTGGAGGTGTGACTGGAGTCGGTGGAGGTGTGACTGGAGTCGGTGGAGGTGTGACTGGAGTCGGTGGAGGTGTGACTGGAGTCGGTGGTTGTGTGACTGGAGTCGGTGGAGGTGTGACTGGAGTCGGTGGAGGTGTGACTGGAGTCGGTGGAGGTGTGACTGGAGTCGGTGGAGGTGTGACTGGAGTCGGTGGAGGTGTGACTGGAGTCGGTGGAGGTGTGACTGGAGTCGGTGGTTGTGTGACTGGAGTCGGTGGAGGTGTGACTGGAGTCGGTGGAGGTGTGACTGGAGTCGGTGGAGGTGTGACTGGAGTCGGTGGAGGTGTGACTGGAGTCGGTGGAGGTGTGACTGGAGTCGGTGGTTGTGTGACTGGAGTCGGTGGAGGTGTGACTGGAGTCGGTGGAGGTGTGACTGGAGTCGGTGGAGGTGTGACTGGAGTCGGTGGAGGTGTGACTGGAGTCGGTGGAGGTGTGACTGGAGTCGGTGGAGGTGTGACTTGGTGGTGTGACTGGAGTCGGTGGCGGTGTGACTGGAGTCGGTGGAGGTGTGACTGGAGTCGGTGGAGGTGTGACTGGAGTCGGTGGAGGTGTGACTGGAGTCGGTGGAGGTGTGACTGGAGTCGGTGGTTGTGTGACTGGAGTCGGTGGAGGTGTGACTGGAGTCGGTGGTTGTGTGACTGGAGTCGGTGGAGGTGTGACTGGAGTCGGTGGTTGTGTGACTGGAGTCGGTGGAGGTGTGACTGGAGTCGGTGGAGGTGTGACTGGAGTCGGTGGAGGTGTGACTGGAGTCGGTGGAGGTGTGACTGGAGTCGGTGGAGGTGTGACTGGAGTCGGTGGAGGTGTGACTGGAGTCGGTGGAGGTGTGACTGGAGTCGGTGGAGGTGTGACTGGAGTCGGTGGAGGTGTGACTGGAGTCGGTGGTTGTGTGACTGGAGTCGGTGGAGGTGTGACTGGAGTCGGTGGAGGTGTGACTGGAGTCGGTGGTTGTGTGACTGGAGTCGGTGGAGGTGTGACTGGAGTCGGTGGAGGTGTGACTGGAGTCGGTGGAGGTGTGACTGGAGTCGGTGGAGGTGTGACTGGAGTCGGTGGAGGTGTGACTGGAGTCGGTGGTGGTGTGACTGGAGTCGGTGGAGGTGTGACTGGGATCGGTGGAGGTGTGACTGGAGTCGGTGGAGGTGTGACTGGAGTCGGTGGAGGTGTGACTTGGTGGTGTGACTGGAGTCGGTGGCGGTGTGACTTGGTGGTGTGACTGGAGTCGGTGGAGGTGTGACTGGAGTCGGTGGAGGTGTGACTGGAGTCGGTGGAGGTGTGACTTGGTGGTGTGACTGGAGTCGGTGGCGGTGTGACTTGGTGGTGTGACTGGAGTCGGTGGAGGTGTGACTGGAGTCGGTGGTTGTGTGACTGGAGTCGGTGGAGGTGTGACTGGAGTCGGTGGAGGTGTGACTGGAGTCGGTGGAGGTGTGACTGGAGTCGGTGGAGGTGTGACTGGAGTCGGTGGTTGTGTGACTGGAGTCGGTGGAGGTGTGACTGGGATCGGTGGAGGTGTGACTGGAGTCGGTGGAGGTGTGACTGGAGTCGGTGGAGGTGTGACTGGAGTCGGTGGTTGTGTGACTGGAGTCGGTGGAGGTGTGACTGGAGTCGGTGGAGGTGTGACTGGAGTCGGTGGTTGTGTGACTGGAGTCGGTGGTGGTGTGACTGGAGTCGGTGGAGGTGTGACTGGAGTCGGTGGTTGTGTGACTGGAGTCGGTGGAGGTGTGACTGGAGTCGGTGGTTGTGTGACTGGAGTCGGTGGAGGTGTGACTGGAGTCGGTGGAGGTGTGACTGGAGTCGGTGGAGGTGTGACTGGAGTCGGTGGAGGTGTGACTGGAGTCGGTGGTTGTGTGACTGGAGTCGGTGGAGGTGTGACTGGAGTCGGTGGAGGTGTGACTGGAGTCGGTGGAGGTGTGACTGGAGTCGGTGGAGGTGTGACTGGAGTCGGTGGAGGTGTGACTGGAGTCGGTGGAGGTGTGACTGGAGTCGGTGGAGGTGTGACTGGAGTCGGTGGAGGTGTGACTGGAGTCGGTGGAGGTGTGACTGGAGTCGGTGGTTGTGTGACTGGAGTCGGTGGAGGTGTGACTGGAGTCGGTGGAGGTGTGACTGGAGTCGGTGGAGGTGTGACTGGAGTCGGTGGAGGTGTGACTTGGTGGTGTGACTGGAGTCGGTGGCGGTGTGACTTGGTGGTGTGACTGGAGTCGGTGGAGGTGTGACTGGAGTCGGTGGAGGTGTGACTGGAGTCGGTGGCGATGCTGGGGTGGTGTAACTGGAGTCGGTGGCATGTGTCTAGAGTCGGTAGCGGTGTGGCTGGTCACTAGTTCTGTTATCACTAGTTCAATTGTCACTGGTTCAGTTGTGCCTGGTTCAGTTGTCGCTGGTTCAGTTGTCACTGGTTCAGTTGTCCTGGTTCAGTTGTCGCTGGTTCAGTTGTCGCTGGTTCAGTTGTCGCTGGTTCAGTTGTCCTGGTTCAGTTGTCACTGCTTCAGTTGTCACTGCTTCAGTTGTCCTGCTTCAGTTGTCCTGGTTCAGTTGTCACTGGTTCAGTTGTCACTGGTTCAGTTGTACTGGTTCAGTTGTCGCTGGTTCAGTTGTCGCTGGTTCAGTTGTCGCTGGTTCAGTTGTCGCTGGTTCAGTTGTCACTGGTTCAGTTGTTACTGGTTCAGTTGTTACTGGTTCAGTTGTCGCTGGTTCAGTTGTCACTGGTTCAGCTGTCACTGGTTCAGTTGTCACTGGTTCAGTTGTCACTGGTTCAGTTGTCACTGGTTCAGTTGCCATGGAACCGTCTTCTTCATTGATAGTTTTGCAATGCAACTTTGGCCCCTCTTACACCGGAGCATAGCTGTGTCTCCAGTGTCCGATGTATGAGTTATCACTGGAGTCGGGTAAACCACGGTCTCGCAATGCCAATGACCGACAGAACACCCTAGAACAGCAATGTCGCACGATTGAATGGCGATAACATTCAACTGAACACAGTCTTATAAGGACTGTCAGTAGTTACCTATACCATCCACATTCAGCGGTGAAGTCACAACACCACCAGCTCATCAGCCACAGCAGAGATAACGGAACGAAGTAGCGACGGATTAGATACGTCAGATCAGCATTGTAGCCGTGCCAACAGGTTACTGAACAAGTCAGGTAACTCTGACCTTGACGGCTATTTAGAGCCGAGCGTAGTCAAATACGCGAATGTATGGTGTACAAAGGGCGAGTGGTTCAAGACAAGATTAATTTACTTAATGTTCAAGAAGCATTGCTGGTATTGGGGGGCGTAATTTTAGTTCCAAGCATTCAAACATTTTCATTTCGAGTAAATTTTAACAAGCATGATATTAAACGCCACTTACGGCGACAAAAAACAAAGCACGTATCGACACCGTCTTTGAGCTCAATTCGGATATAACCCTCTGATAGCCCATGGATTCATCAAGAGCTTGTGTGTTGCTGTGCTGGCTCTGAGACGTTAGTGTCACCCGACCAAGGTGCTAAAAACATCGCATCAGCCGGGCAGACGCACATATTCAAGGTCAAAATATGACAACATAAATTGTGCGCAAAAATATGACATAGCAAAACACATTTGGACACGATCAAGCAATATATCGACAACTATATAGTACACTTCGGAGACGATAACTCTCAGTCTCACACATCTACAATTCCCCTGATATTCCTTACTGTATCCTGCCTGTGTGCATCCTGCCTGCTGAACTCACCGTAGAGCACAATCTTGAACTGGTCACCCTGGAAATAGTCGTACACTTGGTCCCATAGCGACTGCCACAGGTTGCCGGATGTTCCCCAGAACTGCTGCAGGTGCCTGCCAAGTGCCAAGACGGACACCTCAGATCATATTGGACAACCATCTGGTGGCAGGTCTCAGTTATAATGCCGTGCTTGGTTCTACGCTGCATTTACTATTGAATGTCTAATTTGCATTCATTGTAGGTGACCTTTCTCATAACGATTCAACATTGTTTTATGATAAAACACTGTTGTTGTTTGTTTGTTTATTGGGGTTTTAGGGCGCGCAAACTCCTCAGGTCAATTTGCGCCCACTTTGAGAAAACACTGGACATCAAAGCAGACTGGTTATTGATTCAACTTTTTGGGACGATTCGATCATGATTTATTTTGGAATCCGAATTATTCAATCACCGTTCGATTCACGGATACAATTTTATAAATTGATTCCTCCCGATTCAAAGAATCAAAACAAATATTGTAATCGATTCACGTTTCATTCAATATTTACATTTTAAATATATGAGGTGAATTTATGTCAGATCAATACAAATGGAAACATGCATATATATATGATCATTGAAACATTGTTACAGCAATAGTATTTCAGTATAAATGAATGCAGCCACTGGGACTGCATGTATTTGCACAATTTACCAGTGTACTTGAATCGTTAAATCTTTTGATTCGACCAGCCTTGATTTGATACGGATTTTGATTCAATCACGATTCATGAATCAAAAGATCTCGTGGTGAATCAATTATGCTTTGATTCAATTAATTTTGATTGCACGATTCCAATAGATTCAATCAGTGTCGAATCAATAACCAGTCTGCATCAAAGTACGTGGCTTGCACATTTGTAAATAATGTACCAGGTGCATTCCCCGCGAACACCGTGGGTTTGTAACGGTTGTAATATCAGCAAGTTCTCCAGATTCGCATGGTCTAGACCCGTCAGTGCTACTCAGCTGCTGACATCAATATTCAGCACATGTCAACAGTTCCACTAGGCAGGGTTGTAGGTTTACTGATGTTCAGCATAGTTTGGACAGCTTCGCAATCGCATGTCAGTATGTTTCAGACTCATCAACACCGACTACGAAACGATGGAAGACTAGGTGAAAACATCAGACGTACTATGCGATGCCGGCGTGCCGCGAGGACTCACCATGTAATAGAGTTACCACAGGCGGCGAGCACGATCAGGGCAGAGCCGACCACCACGACCGAGCTCTGTATGGAGCTGACCAGTGACCTGACGGTGCCCTCGGGCGCCGTCTCCGGTCGCTGCTGCAGCGTCGCCGCCTGCATGGTGACCGCTCCACCGCTACGGGGACGCCCTGCTGAGAACAGACAGACACACACACACAGCACACTGTCTGAGCCCGACACCAGTCGCCCGCGCCGCCACCTCACAGCACCCGCAGCCGACTGCCTGGCCTCCCGCTCCGCCTCAGAACACAGCAGACAGACCGCGCTGCCGCAGCTGCAGCCAGGTAGAGCTGCCGCAATCAGGACCGGCTGGCTCACGCGGAGCAGCGCAGTATTGAACATAGCAGCCGGTGAGGGTGACAAGCAGCTGACATATATGTTTGATCACTATACCATGGCGATGAACAACACAGCGAAAGTGTATTTACAGATTAATAACTCAGCACGCATCCGCAACCCTGAGACAACGTAGCCCACAACAATCTAAGTCAGACGGACCCCACAAAAACAGCCCTCCCGCCGTTCTTGGCAACAGCTCCAGCCAGGGCGTCGCTCGGCCGGTTTACGAGTGTACTAACCCCAGCCTGGGGCCATCACATGTCCGGCCGTGGCAGCCATGGCCAGCCACAGCCAGCCGCCGGCTGGGGCAGCGCGCAGCGTGACTCGGACATTGGCCTATCACAGTGTATTGTATTGTATTGTATTAAACAATTAGAACACTCTCCATTTTAAAATGGCTATTCCGAGTGTCGGGTCAGGGTTAAGAAGAGAGACATGTTAAAAGACACTCGGTATACAACACACAATAAGATCAGATGAATATAAAAGTGCACACGGGCTATATAAAATAAAACACACACGCACACACACACGCAGTCACACACTCATTTTCCTCGCTTCACCCAACTAAAAGTTCGGACACTGCACGCTTAAAAGCCCCCAGGGATAAATCTCGAATATCCAGCGGGAGGCGGTTATATATCTGCGCCGTACAAAAAAGAAAGCGCCGCCTGCCTGCTTCGGTTATCACGCGCGGGAGAGCCAGATCTGCGTCCTGCCGGGTGGTTCGAGAGCGAAGAGCAGAGTTGACCTGAAGCTGAGAGGAAAGATCCACTGGCTCCCCGGTGCAGCGAATTTTGTGCAGAAAATTTAATGAGTGAAGTTCGTACAACTGGCGGGCGGTAGGCCAGCCCAGTTCGTCTCGCACGTCCGATATGTGGTCGAATTTGCGTCGGCCAGAGACAACGCGCAGCGCAAAATTGAGGATCTTTTGGAGGCGCTGTATATTTTTATCTGACCCGTTTCCAAAGACAGCAAGACAGTATCGGACGTGCGAGAGGACCAAGGCATTGACCAGAGTAGGCAGAAGGTCGGGCGGGATCTGATGACGCACGTGGGACAGGCCGATGAGGATACCGTTGCATTTTTTGACGAGAGCAGACACGTGAGAGTCCCAGGTGAGGTGCTTGTCGAACACCACGCCAAGGTTCCTCACCGTAGGGCCCTCACGGATCGTGTCCTCGCGAAATCGAATGGAGATCGGGACTAAGCCACGACAATTCTGACGGGAGCCAAATACGATAAGTTCAGTTTTGCCGGTGTTGACCTTCAAACCGTGGGAGTGGAACCAGGCATCCAAAGAGTTTAAAACCTGTTCCATTGTAGCAATAAGCTGAGGGAGGGAGTCTTTTTTGCCAGAGAGTAGAATTTGGGTATCGTCAGCGTACTGCACCACGTGCGCCTCAGGGGCAAAGAGGGGGAGGTCGTTGGCGAAAATCTGGAAAAGGAGCGGGCCAAGTGAGGAACCTTGGAAAACACCCATAGGATTGGGGAGAGGACTGGAAAGGAGTCGGTTTCCCCGCCCACCAGTTGTACAAACAGATTGAGTATGGCCACGGAGGTAAGAGGAAAACCAGGTCGGATCGATACAATAGGCTTGAAGCTTGGAAAGAAGCTTTGAGTGGTCGATGACGTCAAAGCATTTGGAAAGGTCGAGAAGACAGAGAAGCGTGAGTTCCTGGCGGTCGGTAGCAGAAAGGATGTGGTCGGATACGGTAACTAGCGCAGTTTCTGTGGATAGGCTGGAGCGGAAACCGTGCTGGGAAGAGGAGAAAAGATGATTTTCAGACATATAGGAGTATAGCTGCTGCTGAGCAACTTTCTCCACAAGCTTGGGGAAGGCAGGGACGATGGAGATGGGACGAAAGTTGGATGCTTCGGAAAGGCTGCCAGATTTGTGGATAGGGTGAACGGTGGAGTGCTTCCAGGACGCGGGAAATTCACAGGTTGTGAGACAGGTGTTGACAAGATAGAGAAGGACGTGACCAATGGCATCAAAACACAGCCTAATAATCCCGATGCTAACACCGTCAGAGTCAGTGGCAGAAGAGTTTTTCATAGAAAAGAGAACAGACCGGAGAGACTGAAGCGAAATAGGTTTCAGTGTGAAAGCACAGGCACCCACCCTGGGTAGCCTGCAAGGAAGATGAAGGGGCTCTCCCCTGGCTCGGACCTCACCCGCGACTCGAGGATCTACCCCCACAAAGTATTGTATTGTATTTGACGTTGGACCCCATCCACGCCAAAGCGGGCTATTCCGGAGCCACATACAAGCATGGACAACACGAATGGTACACTCATCCTAATATAAAATGAAGACAGTTTCACTACAGCACATACTCCCATACAGCACATACTTCAATACTCTCACATACACATTACATCACATACACTGCAATGCTCTCACACGCACATTACGTTATATACATCAGGCTACTCTGGTTGAGGCATGTTCTGTATCGCTCTTTTGAATGCGGGCATGGCTGAGTGACGTGTCGCTAAAGGCAGCTCATTGTAATTTTGCACAACATGATATAGAAATCGGCGCTTGCCAGCCTCTGTCCTCACGCGTGGAAGGGCCAGGTCAGAGTTCTGTCGCGTAGAGCGGGAGCGGAGATCAGAATTGACATGAAGCTGGGAAGCAAGAGCCTGTGGTTCCCCGGTGTTTCGAATTTTGTGTAGTAGATTTAGGGAGTGCTGTCTGTATAGCTGCTGGGCAGTGGGCCAGCCAAGCTCAGCTCGCACGTCAGAGATGTGATCAAATTTACGTTTGCCAGATATGACACGAAGGGCAAAATTTAGAATTTTGTCAAGGCGTTGTATGTTCCTCTGCGAGCCATTGCCAAATACTGCTAAACAGTACCGAACGTGTGAAACGACCAAGGCATTTACAAGAAGTGGCAACAGCTCGCGGGGGATGCTGTGCCGCACGTGCGATAGCCCAATGAGGATACCACTACATTTTTTTACCAGGGAAGACACGTGTGAGTCCCATGTGAAGTGCTTATCAAACAGAACACCTAAATTTTTGACGTATGGGCTCTCTTGTACTATGTCTTCGCGGAACTGAACAGCAACAGGGTAAAGGTCGCGACAATTTTGGCGGGATCCGAACGCTATTAATTCGGTCTTGCTTGTATTTACTTTGAGACCATGAGAGTGAAACCAGGTATCAAGTGCACTCAGGGTGTCCTCCAATTTACTGACCAGATCATTGAGTTGGTGTTTTTTGCCGGATAACAAAATTTGAGTGTCATCAGCGTACTGGACCACATGAGCATCCCCGCGAACAGGCACATATCGTTAGCGAATATTTGAAAAAGTAAAGGCCCAAGAGACGAGCCTTGAAAAACTCCGATAGAGTTGGGGAGAGGCCTGGAGAAATGAAGGTTCCCACTCCCATCAGCCGTACAGACAGACTGAGTGTGACTGCAGAGGTATGATGTAAACCAGGTGGGATCGATGTTATATGTACGTAGTTTAGAGAGGAGCATAGAATGGTCGATGACATCGAAGCACTTGGATAAATCGAGGAGACAGAGAAGGGTGAGTTCCTGGTGGTCAATAGCCGAGAGGATGTGATCAGAAACAGTCAGAAGGGCGGTCTCAGTAGAGAGCAGGGAGCGGAACCCGTGCTGGGATGAGGAGAACAGGTGGTTATCCGACATGTATGAGTAAAGCTGACGTTGCACAATACGCTCAATGAGCTTTGGGAAGGCAGATACAATGGAGATAGGGCGAAAATTGGAAGCTTCGGACTGGCTGCCGGCTTTGTGTATTGGATGAATAATGGAATGTTTCCAGGGCGCTGGGTATTCGCCGGAAGATAGGCTAGTATTGATGATATGGAGTAAAACGGAGCCGATAGCAGCAAAGCAAAGCTTTATTACCTGAATAGAGATGCCGTCAGCACCACAGGCCCCTGAATTTTTCATTGAGTTGAGGAAGGACCGGAGAGCGGACAGAGATAGGCTGTAGTTTGAAGGCACATGTGCCGACACGAGGTAGACGGACAGGGAGAGAGGGGGGCTCACCCCTGGCCCGGACCTCACTCGCAACCCGGGGACCAACGCCCACAAAGTACTGGTTTAGCTCGTCAGGGGTGGCCTCTGGCACGATGCGGTCGGCAGACTTCTTGCCCGCTATGATTTGACGTACATTCCGAAATATGGTGGTAGGACCCAGCTCACGCACTCTCCTGGCGATGTCCTGCCTTGTATCGTGACGAATGGCAGAACGGACCTGTTTGTTAAGCGCTCGTTAAGCTCGTTGGGGGTGGCCTCAGGCGCAACTCGCTGAGTGAACCTCTTGCCCTCGATCACCTGACGCACGTTGCGAAAGATGGAGACCGGACCCTGCCTCCTCACCCGGCGGGAAATATCGTTTCTGACATCTCGTCTGATGGCCGATTTTACTTGTTTGTCCAAGGTGAGGAAGGCAGGAGTCCGGCCCTCCCGGGCAAGAAGTTCACGGCGCTGCGCCATGAGTCGCAGTGTGGCGTCCGAGGCAGGGGGGGGGGGGGGGGGGGGCGAAGGGTTGTAAATTTTGAGGCGCTGTAAAGGAGCATGATAGTCAAGAACAGGTAAGAGCAGCTGGGTGAAGGCAGACCACTGATCCGTCAATCCCACGCGCGAGAAAACCGGGCTCCAGTCGGTGTGATACAATGAGGTATGAAAGTCAAGGACATTCACGCGGCTCAGGCGTCTAGACTGAACAATGGAAGGTCGAGTCCTTAGTTTGGGGATGGTGAGATATGCCTTAGTAAAAGAATGATCACTATAAGAACACGGTAAGACACAAACATCATGAACAAAAGTTGCAGAGTTAGAGATAAAAACGTCTAAGAGTGAGCCAGATCTAAAAGTTGGCATATCTACAAACTGATGGAGGTTGAAACTATGCATGAACTCTGTCAGCCCGACCTTGCCATTGTTCGAGTCTAGACCAAGTAAATTGCAGTTTAAGTCACCAGTAATAAGAATGGGATCGGCAGACATTAAAAGCACACGTTGCAGTTGAGATTCGAGACAGTCAAAATCAGCTGATAGGTGAGTGATGGTATGACGTGGTGGTCTATATGCTGCACATAAACTAAACCGACGCCCACGATTATCTGACACTGACAGCCACAGAGTTTCAAGTTTACATGTCCTACAACTGCACACCGACTGGAGCCTTTTTACCTTTAAACCTGTCTTACTAATAACTGCGATCCCCCCCCCCCCCCCCCCCGTAACCCCTGCCATCAGAACGGTCCGCCCTTGATAACAAGTATCCCGGGAAGTTAACATATCTAGAAGAAGTTTCCGGTTTCAGCCAAGTCTCCGTCAAAATGCAAACATCGCAATTAAAATGACTGAGATCATGGCGCAATGATAAAATCTTTGGCTTGATGGACTGTACATTTAAAGCAAGAACACACAAACCCTCACACCCACTGCTCCTCAGCGTCGATGGCCGTTCCTGTCTCCTACGATGACGCCTCCCTCCACGCCTCCCCCTGGCACGTCCACGGCCGCCGCGCCGAACAGTCCGCCCGGACCCCACACCACCAGCTGTCAGCGCGGGGCAGCTCCACGGCGCGTGCGCAGGTGGCGCAGCCGGCCGGCAGGCGATAGAACAGCCGGATTTCCACGGCAAGCTGTGCCGCCACGGGAGAAAGGCCGGCACGGCGGCCGACGTGTAGATGCGCACCAGGAGCGCGACGAGAAGCAGACGAAGAAGGTCCGAATCCATCAGGCCGGATGCAAGGGCAGAACGTCCGCCGAAATGTCCGACGCCAGTCCGTCGCAGCGCTGGCTTACAAGCGGCCACCGGTCCCAGGTTACCGGCCCACGACTCGGTCCCCGGCTTGCTGCGCCGGGTAACCTGCACTCTAGGCAGGGGCGATGTCTGTTGTCAGGGTCAGGGTAAAGGTCACGGCCACCACAGACGGTCAGGCCACAGACCCCAGACACAGAATCAGCTGATGGTCGAAGCGATCAGCTGATCGGTGTAAACAACCGGCCGCCGCCGAGTCGGGACAGGGCTGAGTGGGCCGAGCGAGGCAACCAGCTCAGCGCCGAACAGTCGACGAACTCGACACCCCGCGATATCCGAAGAACAGTGGACTGGGCAGCGGGCGCGGCGCAGTGGCTGGCCGGCGGAGCGGAAGGCGGCGGCACGTGAGGGCAGCGGGCGCGGCGCAGTGGCTGGCCGGCGGAGCGGGAGGCGACGGCACGTGAGGGCAGCGGGCGCGGCGCAGTGGATGGCCGGCGGAGCGGGAGGCCAGCGGAGCGGGAGGCGGCGGCGCGTGAGAGGAGCGGGCGCGGCGCAGTGGATGGCCGGCGGAGCGGGAGGCGGCGCCGCGTGAGAGGAGCGGGCGCGGCGCAGTGGCTGGCCAGCGGAGCGGGAGGCCAGCGGAGAAGGAGGGAGACACCTAAGATAGATAGTCAATTTGACACATTTCCTGAATTTAAAAGAAGATGTAAACGACTTTTCTAGAGGAAAGTGTATTTTAAGGCAGATATTAATACACAAGAAAGCGAAGAGAAATCCAATGAGTTTTGAAATTGTGATACTTTTTTGGATGTGTCCCCCTCCCCCCCCCCCCACACACACCACCGTTTTGGCCCTTCTGGATCAGCCGCCGTTGTGCGAGAGCTCTGTCGACTGGAGCTGTGAGGGAGACTGTGCTCTGTCGACTGGAGCTGTGTGTGAGACTGTGCTCTGTCGACTGGAGCTGTGTGCTGAGACTGTGCTCTGTCGACTGGAGCTGTGTGGGAGACTGTGCTCTGTCGACTGGAGCTGTGCGGGAGACTGTGCTCTGTCGACTGGAGCTGTGTGGGAGACTGTGCTCTGTCGACTGGAGCTGTGTGGGAGACTGTGCTCTGTCGACTGGAGCTGTGTGGGAGACTGTGCTCTGTCGACTGGAGCTGTGTGGGAGACTGTGCTCTGTCGACTGGAGCTGTGTGGGAGACTGTGCTCTGTCGACTGGAGCTGTGCTGAGACTGTGCTCTGTCGACTGGAGCTGTACTGAGACTGTGCTCTGTCGACTGGAGCTGCGTGGGAGACTGTGCTCTGTCGACTGGGCTGTGCTGAGACTGTGCTCTGTCGACTGGAGCTATGTAGGAGACTGTGCTCTGTCGACTGGAGCTGTGTGGGAGACTGTGCTCTGACGACTGGAGCTGTACTGAGACTGTGCTCTGCGACTGGAGCTGTGTGGGAGACTGTGATCTGTCGACTGGAGCTGTGTGGGAGACTGTGCTCTGTCGACTGGAGCTGTACTGAGACTGTGCTCTGTCGACTGGAGCTGTGCTGAGACTGTGCTCTGTCGACTAGAGCTGCGTCGGAGACTGCGCTCTGTCGACTGGAGCTGTATGGGAGACTGTGCTCTGTCGACTGGAGCTGTGTGGGAGACTGTGCCCTGTCGACTGGAGCTGTGTGGGAGACTGTGCTCTGTCAACTGGATATGTGTTCTGAGACTGTGCTCTGTCGACTGGAGCTTTGTGGGAGACTGTGCTCTGTCAACTGGAGCTTTGTGGGAGACTGTGCTCTGTCGACTGGAGCTGTGTGGGAGACTGTGCTCTGTCGACTGGAGCTGTGTGGGAGACTGTGCTCTGTCGACTGGAGCTGTGTGTGAGACTGTGCTCTGTCGACTGGAGCTGTGTGCTGAGACTGTGCTCTGTCGACTGGAGATGTGTGGGAGACTGTGCTCTGTCGACTGGAGCTGTGCGGGAGACTGTGATCTGTCGACTGGAGCTGTGTGGGAGACTGTGCTCTGTCGACTGGAGCTGTGCTGAGACTGTGCTCTGTCGACTGGAGCTGTGTGGGGAAACTGTGCTCTTGTCGACTGGAGCTGTGTGGGAGACTGTGCTCTGTCGACTGGAGCTGTGTAGGAGACTGTACTCTGTCGACTGGAGCTGCGTGGGAGACTGTGCTCTGTCGACAGGAGCTGTGTGGGAGACTGTGCTCTGTCGACTGGAGCTGTGTGGGAGACTGTGCTCTGTCGACTGGAGCTGTGTGGGAGACTGTGCTCTGTCGACTGGAGCTGTGTGGGAGACTGTGCTCTGTCGACTGGAGCTGTGTGGGAGACTGTGCTCTGTCGACTGGAGCTGTGCTGAGACTGTGCTCTGTCGACTGGAGCTGTACTGAGACTGTGCCCTGTCGACTGGAGCTGCGTGGGAGACTGTGCTCTGTCGACTGTGCTGTGCTGAGACTGTGCTCTGTCGACTGGAGCTATGTAGGAGACTGTGCTCTGTCGACTGGAGCTGTGTGGGAGACTGTGCTCTGACGACTGGAGCTGTACTGAGACTGTGCTCTGTCGACTGGAGCTGTGTGGGAGACTGTGCTCTGTCGACTGGTGCTGTGTGGGAGACTGTGCTCTGTCGACTGGAGCTGTACTGAGACTGTGCTCTGTCGACTGGAGTTGTGCTGAGACTGTGCCCTGTCGGCTGGAACTGTGTGTGAGACTGTGCTCTGTCGACTGGAGCTGTGTGTGAGACTGTGCGCTGTCGACTGTAGCTGTGTGGGAGACTGTGCTCTGACGACTGGAGCTGTGTGGGAGACTGCGCTCTGTCGACTGGAGCTGTACGGAGACTGTGCTCTGTCGACTGGAGCTGCGTGGGAGACTGTGCTCTGTCGACTGGGCTGTGCTGGGACTGTGCCCTGTCGACTGGAGCTATGTAGGAGACTGTGCTCTGTCTACTGGAGCTGTGTGGGAGACTGTGCTCTGACGACTGGAGCTGTACTGAGACTGTGCTCTGTCGACTGGAGCTGTGTGGGAGACTGTGCTCTGTCGACTGGAGCTGTACTGAGACTGTGCTCTGTCGACTGGAGCTGTGCTGAGACTGTGCTCTGTCGACTGGAGCTGCGTCGGAGACTGCGCTCTGTCGACTGGAGCTGTGTGGGAGGCTGTGCTCTGTCGACTGGAGCTGTGTGGGAGACTGTGCTCTGTCGACTGGAGCTGTGTGGGGGACTGTGCTCTGTCGACTGGAGCTGTGTGGGAGACTGTGCTCTGTCGACTGGATCTGTGTTCTGAGACTGTGCTCTGTCGACTGGAGCTGTGTGGGAGACTGTGCTCTGTCAACTGGAGCTGTGTGGGAGACTGTGCTCTGTCGACTGGAGCTGTGTGGGAGACTGTGCTCTGTGGACTGGAGCTGTGTGGGAGACTGTGCTCTGTCGACTGGAGCTGTGCTGAGACTGTGCTCTGTCGACTGGAGCTGCGTGGGAGACTGTGCTCTGTCGACTGGAGCTGTGTGAGAGACTGTGCTCTGTCGACTGGAGCTGTGTGGGAGACTGTCCTCTGTCGATTGGAGCTGTGTGGGAGACTGTGCTCTGTCGACTGGAGCTGTGCAGGAGACTGTACTCTGTCGACTGGAGCTGCGTGGGAGACTGTGCTCTGTCGACTGGAGCTGTGCTGAGACTGTGCTCTGTCGACTGGAGCTGTGGTGAGACTGTGCTATGTCGACTGGAGCTGTGTGGGAGACTGTGTTCTGTCGACTGGAGCTGTGTGTGAGACTGTGGCTCTGTCGACTGGAGCTGTGTGCTGAGACTGTGCTCTGTCGACTGGAGCTGTGTGGGAGACTGTGCTCTTGTCGACTGGAGCTGTGTGGGAGACTGTGCTCTGTCGACTGGAGATGTGTGGGAGACTGTGCTCTGTTGACTGGAGCTGTGTGGGAGACTGTGCTCTGTTGACTGGATCTGTGTGGGAGACTGTGCTCTGTCGACTGGAGCTGTACTGAGACTGTGCTCTGTCGACTGGAGCTGTGTGGGAGACTGTGCTCTGTCGACTGGAGCTGTGTGGGAGACTGTGCTCTGTTGACTGGAGCTGTGTGGGAGACTGTCCTCTGTCGACTGGAGCTGTGTGGGAGACTGTGCTCTGTCGACTGGAGCTGTGCGAGAGTTGAGACTGTGCTCTGTCGACTGAAGCTGTGTGGGAGAGTGTGCTCTGTCGACTGGAGCTGTGTGGGAGACTGTGCCCTGTCGACTGGAGCTGTGTGGGAGACTGTGCTCTGTTGACTGGAGCTGTGTGGAAGACTGTGCTCTATCGACTGGAGCTGTACTGAGACTGTGCTCTGTCGACTGGAGCTGTGTGGGAGAATGTGCTCTGTCGACTGGAGCTGTGTGGGAGACTGTGCTCTGTTGACTGGAGCTGTACTGAGACTGTGCTCTGCCGACTGGAGCTGTGTGGGAGACTGTGCTCTGTCGACTGGAGCTGTGTGGGAGACTGTGCTCTGTTGACTGGAGCTGTGTGGAAGACTGTGCTCTATCGACTGGAGCTGTACTGAGACTATGCTCTGTCGACTAGAGCTGTGTGGGAGAATGTGCTCTGTCGACTGCAGCTGTGTGGGAGACTGTGCTCTGTTGACTGGAGCTGTACTGAGACTGTGCTCTGTCGACTGGAGCTGTGTGGGAGACTGTGCTCTGTCGACTGGAGCTGTGCTGAGACTGTGCTCTGTCGACTGGAGCTGTGTGGGAGACTGTGCTCTGTCGACTGGAGCTGTGTGGGAGACTGTGCTCTGTCGACTGGAGCTGTACTGAGACTGTGCTCTGTCGACTGGAGCTGTACTGATACTGTGCTCTGTCGACTGGAGCTGTACTGAGACTGTGCTCTGTCGACTGGAGCTGTGCTGAGACTGTGCTCTGTCGACTGGAGCTGTGTGGGAGACTGTGCTCTGTCGACTGGAGCTGTGCTGAGACTGTGCTCTGTCGACTGGATCTGTACTGAGACTGTGCTCTGTCGACTGGAGCTGTGTGGGAGACTGTGCTCTGTCGACTGGCGCTGTGTGGGAGACTGTGCTTTGTCCACTGGAGCTGTATGGGATACTGTGCTCTGTCGACTGGAGCTGTGTGGGAGACTGTGCTCTGTCGACTGGAGCTGTGTGGGAGACTGTGCTTTGTCGACTGGAGCTGTACTGAGACTGTGCTCTGTCGACTGGAGCTGTGTAGGAGACTGTGCTCTGTCGACTGGAGCTGTGCTGAGACTGTGCTCTGTCGACTGGAGCTGTGCTGAGACTGTGCTATGTCGACTGGAGCTGTGCTGAGACTGTGCTATGTCGACTGGAGCTGTGCTGAGACTGTGCTCTGTCGACTGGAGCTGTGCTGAGACTGTGCTCTGTCGACTGGAGCTGTGTGGGAGACTGGGCTCTGTCGACTGGAGCTGTGTGGGAGACTGTGCTCTGTCGACTGGAGCTGTGTAGGAGACTGTGCTCTGTCGACTGGAGCTGTGCTGAGACTGTGCTCTGTCGACTGGAGCTGTGCTGAGACTGTGCTCTGTCGACTGGAGCTGCGTGGGAGACTGTGCTCTGTCGACTGGAGCTGTGTGGGAGACTGTGCTTTGTCGACTGGAGCTGCGTGGGAGACTGGGCTCTGTCGACTGGAGCTGTGTGGGAGACTGTGCTCTGTCGACTGGAGCTGTGTGGGAGACTGTGCTCTGTCGACTGGAGCTGTGCTGAGACTGTGCTATGTCGACTGGAGCTGTGCTGAGACTGTGCTCTGTCGACTGGAGCTGTGTGGGAGACAGACCGCCGAGTGCTGAAACAGACCACCAACCAGACCGAGCGTCGGGCGATATATCAGGGCCTCGATAAGGCACGACCAATGAACCTGTATCAACAGACCACCAACCAGACCGAGCGTCGGGCGATATATCAGGGCCTCGATAAGGCACGACCAATGAACCTGTATCAACAGACCACCAACCAGACCGAGCGTCGGGCGATATAGCAGGGCCTCGATAAGGCACGACCAATGAACCTGTATCAACAGACCACCAACCAGACCGAGCGTCGGGCGATATAGCAGGGCCTACAACAACAAACAACAACAACAATATTTATTTTCATAACGATGATGGTACAGACATTGTCCAGGTGATGGTGCAAAAGCTTGAGCTTAATTCTGGGCACCAACACCTGGTCAAAGTGCAAGAAAAAAAAGAAGTGGTTCAGTTACCACGACCAGTGAGGAGGAGTGGGCCAGTTATCAAGTAAGGGATGAGAGATGAGCCAGTGCAGATCCGTGGACAAGACGTTTACGAGAGCCTCGAGGTACTTTCTAAGAATTGTTGGAAAGCAGCGGAGATCAGTGGTACGGTATGTTTTGTTGTGTTTTGGCCAAAGAGAAGTGTGTTGATTTTGGTTGTGTCTGGTAAGCCTTGAAAGTCAATGTGTAGGTGTGCAGAAATTTGTCTTGAAAGGTTGAATCTCGCGGTGGAATCTTTACTGTCCACTGTACCGCGAGGTTGAATCTCGCGGTACAGTGGACAGTAAAGAAGGAAATGAGTTGTGTTTTCTTGGTTGTGACCGCAGGTACAAGCAGGGGTTGTGACTTTCTGTATAGAGTATTGGTGTGCGTTCAATTTTGACATCCCCAGTCTGATCTGTGTGTGAAGGGTGTTGCCTAGTTTGGTTCCTAATGTGAAGTAGTGTGATGGTGGTGGTGTGCCATGTAGTGATTTAACATTGTGTTCAAACTGTTTACGGCTTTGGCATGTCCGGATGCAATGAGGCAGGAAGTTCCAATTTCGCGACGTGTTTGGGATAAAGGATCTCTGGTAGCTGGATGTCCGGGAGTGGGGGACTGTCAGTTGGTCTGCGTTTCTGAGAACTCGTCCTGTGTCTCGTCGTCTTGTCTCGGGAATCATATGTCTAATGTAGTCTGGTGTGTGAGTTGTGTTGTCTTTAAGCTTTCTATATAGCAGTAGTCTGTGAATTTTACGCCTCGTCTTCAGGCTGTCCCATCCCAGTTCAAGCCTCAGCTTATGTGTTGATGTCCGCGGTAGTGTGTTAGTAACTATCCTCGCAGCTCTATTTTGCAGTCTTTCCAATCTCAGTTCGTCAGATATCGTCAGATGTCCGTCGTAGATACAGTCGCAGTAGTCAAAGTGTGGTTGTATGTAAGTCTTATAAATTGTGTCGAGTACTTGGCGTGGCAGAAATTTAGCTATCGTGCCTATCGTGGTCGTGCCTCGATAAGGCACGACCAATGAACCTGTATCAACAGACCACCAACCAGACCGAGCGTCGGGCGATATAGCAGGGCCTCGATAAGGCACGACCAATGAACCTGCATCAACAGACCACCAACCAGATCGAGCGTCGGGCAATATATATGGGCCTCGATAAGTCACGACCAATGAACCTGTATCAACAGACCACCAACCAGACCGAGCGTCGGGCGATATATCAGGGCCTCGATAAGGCACGACCAATGAACCTGTATCAACAGACCACCAACCAGACCGAGCGTCGGGCGATATATCAGGGCCTCGATAAGGCACGACCAATGAACCTGTATCAACAGACCACCAACCAGATCGAGCGTCGGGCGATATAGCAGGGCCTCGATAAGGCACGACCAATGAACCTGTATCAACAGACCACCAACCAGACCGAGCGTCGGGCGATATATCAGGGCCTCGATAAGTCACGACCAATGCACCTGTATCAACAGACCACCAACCAGACCGAGCGTCGGGCGATATATCAGGGCCTCGATAAGTCACGACCAATGCACCTGTATCAACAGACCACCAACCAGACCGAGCTGTCAGGCGATATATCAGGGCCTCGATAAGGCACGACCAATGCACCTGTATCAACAGACCACCAACCAGACCGAGCGTCGGGCGATATATCAGGGCCTCGATAAGGCACGACCAATGAACCTGTATCAACAGACCACCAACCAGATCGAGCGTCGGGCGATATATCAGGGCCTCGATAAGTCACGACCAATGCACCTGCATCAACAGACCACCAACCAGACCGAGCGTCGGGCGATATATCAGGGCCTCGATAAGTCACGACCAATGCACCTGTATCAACAGACCACCAACCAGACCGAGCGTCGGGCGATATATCAGGGCCTCGATAAGTCACGACCAATGCACCTGTATCAACAGACCACTAACCAGACCGAGCGTCGGGCGATATATCAGGGCCTCGATAAGTCACGACCAATGAACCTGTATCAACAGACCACTAACCAGACCGAGCGTCGGGCGATATATCAGGGCCTCGATAAGTCACGACCAATGCACCTGTATCAACAGACCACTAACCAGACCGAGCGTCGGGCGATATATCAGGGCCTCGATAAGTCACGACCAATGCACCTGTATCAACAGACCACCAACCAGACCGAGCGTCGGGCGATATAGCAGGGCCTCGATAAGTCACGACCAATGCACATGTATCAACAGACCACCAACCAGACCGAGCGTCGGGCGATATATCAGGGCCTCGATAAGTCACGACCAATGAACCTGTATCAACAGACCACCAACCAGACCGAGCGTCGGGCGATATAGCAGGGCCTCGATAAGTCACGACCAATGCACCTGTATCAACAGACCACCAACCAGACCGAGCGTCGGGCGATATATCAGGGCCTCGATAAGTCACGACCAATGCACCTGTATCAACAGACCACCAACCAGACCGAGCGTCGGGCGATATATCAGGGCCTCGATAAGTCACGACCAATGCACCTGTATCAACAGACCACCAACCAGATCGAGCGTCGGGCGATATATCAGGGCCTCGATAAGTCACGACCAATGCACCTGTATCAACAGACCACCAACCAGACCGAGCGTCGGGCGATATATCAGGGCCTCGATAAGGCACGACCAATGCACCTGTATCAACAGACCACCAACCAGACCGAGCGTCGGGCGATATATCAGGGCCTCGATAAGTCACGACCAATGCACCTGCATCAACAGACCACCAACCAGACCGAGCGTCGGGCGATATAGCAGGGCCTCGATAAGTCACGACCAATGCACCTGTATCAACAGACCACTAACCAGACCGAGCGTCGGGCGATATATCAGGGCCTCGATAAGTCACGACCAATGCACCTGTATCAACAGACCACCAACCAGACCGAGCGTCGGGCGATATAGCAGGGCCTCGATAAGTCACGACCAATGCACCTGTATCAACAGACCACCAACCAGACCGAGCGTCGGGCGATATAGCAGGGCCTCGATAAGTCACGACCAATGCACCTGTATCAACAGACCACTAACCAGACCGAGCGTCGGGCGATATATCAGGGCCTCGATAAGTCACGACCAATGAACCTGTATCAACAGACCACTAACCAGATCGAGCTGTCGGGCGATATATCAGGGCCTCGATAAGTCACGACCAATGCACCTGTATCAACAGACCACCAACCAGACCGAGCGTCGGGCGATATAGCAGGGCCTCGATAAGTCACGACCAATGCACCTGTATCAACAGACCACCAACCAGACCGAGCGTCGGGCGATATAGCAGGGCCTCGATAAGTCACGACCAATGCACCTGTATCAACAGACCACTAACCAGACCGAGCGTCGGGCGATATATCAGGGCCTCGATAAGTCACGACCAATGAACCTGTATCAACAGACCACTAACCAGATCGAGCTGTCGGGCGATATATCAGGGCCTCGATAAGTCACGACCAATGCACCTGTATCAACAGACCACCAACCAGACCGAGCGTCGGGCGATATAGCAGGGCCTCGATAAGTCACGACCAATGCACCTGTATCAACAGACCACCAACCAGACCGAGCGTCGGGCGATATAGCAGGGCCTCGATAAGTCACGACCAATGCACCTGTATCAACAGACCACTAACCAGACCGAGCGTCGGGCGATATATCAGGGCCTCGATAAGTCACGACCAATGAACCTGTATCAAGATTGCATTGACGAGCGCGTGATTAAAGACGGGTCGAATGGATAACAATATAGCTTCATCTCAGGTCTTCTTTATATATGGTCGACGCCTAAAAAGGAATCGGATGAAGTGTTTACAAAAAGTGCGCATATATCTACGCAATGGACACAGAAGTCACAGTACAATGCCCCAAAGTTCACGGTATCGGTCATCACACTTTGAACAGGCGAAGCAGATATCATCGGCGATTTATCTCAGATTAGACCAAGGTCGTTGTACGGGGTGCAGTATACAAAGCGACTGCTGGCGTTTACTGACTACTGCTGCATCATCAACTCGACATTCAGATATTCAGTGAAAACATCACACAACCAGACAGAGCAGAGTACAGTTATCAACTGACGAACACGAAACATATATTTTTACGAAATAAATACTATCCAGCCCTTGCTTAAGGTTAACTCAGTCACCAACACTGAGCTGAGCTATGCCACCATATGCTTCCCCGTGTCAACCTAGTGACTTCCACTGGGTCAGCACGAAGAGTGCGTGGGGTATCTTCGCACATGAACGCAGCGTGGCGAGCATAGCGCCGTCAACTGGCCACGGTTGCGCTCATGAAAAACGGAGCGAGACTTTCGGCCGAGTGGCTACATGGGCGGCTATGCGATGCAAATAGGGGAATAAAGCGTGGTAGCAGTCCACAAAAGTATGACACATAGCTTTAACCAAAAATGAAAGATCCTAAAAACCGATGCCTTCTAAGTGTGCGTTGTGAAAGAAATAATATTGGAAACAGATGGGACCCAGGTCCCAGATATTGCCTGCACGTTGTCAGATTATGTAATCTGGAGGTCACCCTGGACCCGCTGAATCCGTGACGAGACACGCCAACAATCCAGCGTACCGTGAAAACAGGTCTGTTATTTCTAAGATACCAGGAGGCGTCAACAGGGAGCGGTTCAAATAATCCGCTGACAAACGCTTGAATGATAGCGAGGTTTTAAAGCCGTATAATGTAAGCAAAATAGATCCCTCCTCCTGAAAAACAACGAACCGCATGCTCTGCGACTGCTTTGATTTAGGTGTACACCGCCTGCAGTAAGCACCATCATACCGTCATCTGACAAAAACTGGCGCAACAGACAGCAGTGTCATGCACGTGACCTGATAACAGACGATGCGACCCATTCGCCGCCCCCGTAGAGAACCGGTGTCGCTCGATCGAACTACACTGGTTCAGTTTACGATCTCAGCGCCCGCTGTGTTACGTCCGTGCTGCCCGGTGCCTGTTACGTCCCGGCTGCCCGGTGCCTGGGACACATTAAGTGTACCAAACGGTTGCTCGGAGGGTCGTTGGCGGGGTTGGCGCTGTCTGATCCCCTGCTTTAGTTATTCTCTTATTTCTAGTGTATGTCATTTCTGTTAGGTTGTTTATGTGGACTTATGTCAGTTTATTATTTTAGTTATACTCCTTAGGAGAGGCACTTTAATTTAAGCCATTGCTTTTGCGCCAATCCGCTACTGTAATTTCATTTTGATTATATTTTCTGTTAATAAAATACTGTGAACTGTGTGAACGTCCCGAGTCATTCTCGATGACAGCTTGCTCGTGTGTACGAGGTATGTAGTGTGTACCGAAGGAATCCGCAGTCTGCAATTATGCATCATGATTGTAAAGCAATTGGCTGCGTGAGAAGCACGGAAAGGCAGCACAGTATGTACACGGAAACTACAAACGTTATGTATTTGTTTTGACCTTGAGTTAGATGTACATACAGCGATCTAGTACAGCCACAGCCCATCCGCAGTATAAATATACAATATACCCACATAAGGCATCCTCTCAATGCCACGATGATATGCTTGTATGGCTAGAGGCTGAACGATGTGACATTCAGAAACAGCTATCAAGAATATATGGAAATGTCGCGGAATTCACGGAAGTTTCATTGGAATATTAAACTGTGAACAAGCTCAGTTCTGGAGGTATGGCCATGTGCAAAACGACCAACATGTACTGACACCAAGTAAAGCATTAGGGTTTATACGCACAAGTCTTGAATTAAACAGATCCACGCAACCGTCCAACAGCAGTAGACTTAGCAATAATACAGAACAAGAAAGCATCATTAAACACACACACACACACACACACACACACCAAATAAACGTATAATAAACACTACAACGCGTTTGAGACACCGTCACCAACCAATCTACTTGCCTCGACCTAGGAACAATCACGGACAGCGCACATTCTTGTACAGGGCTAGCCATTCATACAATGCGCATATTTCATCTCAGTGTTTTCTGAATTGCAGTTGTCGCCCATTATATTTTACACTTGCTCAATAATTTTACGATGTCGGCAAAACAGGGCTAAATGTTTTAGCTCATTTGTATGTTCATGTATGGAAGACCGAAGAAGAATAACCCTGTCGTGTGGAACGGTCTGTTTACGTTAATACATACAATCACATCACATCTCAAGTGAGGTCAATAATCCCATTTATCAAATCATCTTGGAAACACTAGCTATCCCATATCGTAACAGATCTAACAACTTACTCATAAGACACCCAAGAGTCAGTCTTTGTCATTGTGTGCGACATTTGTGACCCAGATTCCATTTGCCGTAGAAAACCCCCACTGCGCACGGCGGAGAAAGGAAGACAGCACTTTGGTCCCACACCACCGCACACTCCACCGCACAGCGCCGCACCACAGCATCGTACCACAGCATCGTACCGCAGCGCCGCACCACAGCGCCGTACCGCAGCGCCGCACCACAGCGCCGTACCGCAGCGCCGCACCACAGCGCCGCACCACAGCGCCGTACCGCAGCGCCGCACCACAGCGCCGCACCACAGCATCGTACCACAGCGCCGTACCGCAGCATCGTACCGCAGCATCGTACCGCAGCGCCGCACCGCAGCATCGTACCGCAGCGCCGCACCACAGCATCGTACCGCAGCGCCGCACCGCAGCATCGTACCGCAGCGCCGCACCACAGCATCGTACCGCAGCGCCGCACCACAGCATCGTACCGCAGCGCCGCACCGCAGCATCGTACCGCAGCGCCGCACCACAGCATCGTACCGCAGCGCCGCACCGCAGCATCGTACCGCAGCGCCGCACCGCAGCATCGTACCGCAGCGCCGCACCGCAGCATCGTACCGCAGCGCCGCACCGCAGCGCCGTACCGCAGCGCCGCACCACAGCATCGTACCGCAGCGCCGCACCACAGCATCGTACCGCAGCGCCGCACCGCAGCGCCGTACCGCAGCGCCGCACCACAGCGCCGTACCGCAGCGCCGCACCGCAGCATCGTACCGCAGCGCCGCACCGCAGCATCGTACCGCAGCGCCGCACCACAGCATCGTACCGCAGCGCCGCACCACAGCGCCGCACCACAGCATCGTACCGCAGCATCGTACCGCAGCGCCGTACCGCAGCCTCGTACCACAGCCTCGTACCGCAGCGCCCCGTTCGGCACCACAACGCACCGCCACCCGCACGGCGCCGCTCATTTATCATCATCACTAGCCTCTATCAGCGGTTTGGCCAGTTCCGGGTCTGCAGCCGGGTTGGCTAGGACCGTCGCCGTCGCGGGCCGCTTGTCCGGGAAGTGCAGCATCTGACGCGGCAGCCAGGCCACCATCAGCGACGCCGCCATGTTGATGACTACCAAGATGGCGACGGCAGGCAACATCTTGGTGTCTCCAAATAGAAACACGCTGCCGAGCGCCGCCAGTGAGCGCGCGCCGCCGTGGACACTTGCGGCACACTGGATATCCTGCACGTGGATGCTGAAGATGGCGAGCAGCACGCCCGAGATGCCCGATACAAGACAGCCGACCACGAAGTCGGCCTGGCTCTTGTACGGGAAGTCGAGCACGAGGAACGCCTCCTCCAGGTAGAGGCTGGACGGTGCGAGGACGATGACGCTGACCAGATAGCTGTAGTAGAGTCGGTCGATGTCCGAGTACCGCGCGTCGGCGATCCGGCCGTGGATGGTGTGCACCGTGCTGCAGACGACGTGCGTCATCAGCCAGAAGTACGGCGAGTCCTTGAACGTCATGTCCAGGTCGATCAGGATGATCAGCGTGGCAGTGAGGATGAGGAAGGCGGAGCCGACCAGCGAGACGGCCGAGGCGCCCTTGAAGCGCGGCCCGTGGTCCAGGATATAAACCAGCGCGCACGTCACATTCTGCACGGCCAGGAAGATGGGCACAGAGATCTCCGTCAGCGCCTTGGACGCGGCAACCACAGAGCCAGTAAAGAACAGGAAGTTGGGCAGCAGCGAGAGGAAGCCGGGCTTGTCCAGACCATACAGCCGCTCCTGCTTGTTGCACAGCGTCACCAGCTTGATGAAGACGAGGCCTAACAGCGTCTGCCAGCCTTGGAAGATGGTCGGGTAGGTGAAGTGCAGCGTGGTCAGCACATACTTATTGCTGTAGACCGAGCCGCAGAAGAAAACGAAGAACACGGCCAGGTCAAGGTACTGCCGACCCGTCTGGAGCATGGCTGCTCGCGAGCGCGCGCGCCGCAGAACGCTGTAACAGACACGCCCTGCCGATCAGCCACCGGCCACCACTGAGCACCACCGCACTGAGCAGAGCACCACCGTCACCACCGTCCACCGCACCAGCCAGGCGCAGTCTGTACAGAGGGCGCCTGACCCACACCGGCACGTGACCTTCGGCACAGTCTAAACATGTCATCGAATGTCCGCACGGGCAGAGAGGCACGTCTGTTTGAGACTTCGGGTATGACGTCATGTATGTACATTGCGGACGATCGTTAGTGAATTTCACACAGAAACCGTTACCAACTATCAGGGACTCATCTGTAAATTTCGACTGCGCTTCTAATGGGATATATTACACGAGACAGGAAAATGAAAGAAAAAAAACATACCGTTCAGTCTTGTTTTTTTATTATTATTACAAGTTGCGTGCGTTGCCTTAATGGAATGAGCGAGGACGCAAAGCAGCGAATGCTGGCAGCGCAGTTCACAGTACAGACGAGCCTCTGGTTAACACAGCACAGAGTATTTACAAGGCTTAGATGAATCTACAGTTTACACAGACGCAACGTAATCGATATCACAATTTATCAACAATGCAGCTCCTTTCCATTTCCAATTACAAATATTATCGCAAGCATAGACAGTGAAAGTCTTCTTCTTGTTGTGTGTACCTAAGCCAGTTTTAAATCAATGAATTGGAATAATGGCCGGCGTTTTAGAGTATATTTATTTTAGATCAATCGGGAAGGGCTGGTCGGACGGTGAAGGGCATGTTAAACAAAATACCCCGCGAAATTTTGCGTTAAAACAGGCATCTCAAGATCGAATGGTTTTAGATGGTTTAAGATGGATGGAGAATGGTTTTATACAGATCGATAGGTTTTGATTCCGGGTATTCAGAGATACATTCAAAACATTACGAACACATCTAAAAAAAAACACTTCGAATAGGTATGCAATATAGTTATGACATAATTTGAGGCAACGTGAACTGTGAAGTAGCGAATCGAGGGAGGGCGAAGGCGCTTTCCCAAGATGACTCGGCGGTCGGAGTTTGATTTGGCCGGCGGCCGCCACACAATTGGTTAGGCAATGATCTAGATTGGGGCGTCACCAGATCGCCTGTGCGATACCTCATTCGGATGGTGACGTTTTACGACGACGCGACTGATGGGCCACGTGCCGTCGGGGTCTCTTGCGACGACTCCAGCGGAGAGGGCGCAAACAAACTCGCCATGAGTCAGATTCGAACCCATAAGTTATTGATTCTGAGCCCCACGCTCCACCGACTGAGCAATCCAGTCCCGGGACACCCCAATTCGATTAGGCACGTCGAGCTGATGAGGAGGTCCGGAACAAAGCCAACGTCGTCTCAACAGGCCAAACCCGAAGGTTTTCACTTTTATCATTGCAGACTAAAACTCGGATGCCGTAAATTGATATTATATTTACACTGGAATACATTGAATAAACTGGTATAATTGGAATAAATTAGTATTATATGCCGTAAAGCACTATGGTGGGATCGGCGAAGACAACGGAATACGGTCCAGTCGGTTACCGACGTCACCGAAGCCGCATTGACGTTGGCAATCCGACCCCTCTTTCCTCGCAATGCCAACGATGTCAAATTCATTGTCTTCATCCCCATTCTGAAGGACAAGCTCATTCTCAGTGACTACCATCATAGCTGTCTCCGTCTCAATAATGTTCTAAAAATGTTCTCATGCAATACATTGTCTTCAGTATGGAACTGATAAATGTGACAAAGGGAAGTTAAAATAACAGTGCAGCAGCCCAGTCTTAATCCTCGCCCTATGGGAGCTTTTTCACATTCGCCCTACGGGGGGGGGGGAGGCCTGACAGCCCCTCGTTAACTTACAAACCAAGCAACTTAGAGCAATGCAAGCTCCCCGTTAACTTACAAACCAAGCATCTTAGAGCAATGCGGTAAGAACCAGCATGTTGCCTGTCATGAGAGGAATCTAACAGTATGCGATTTTTTTAGGTTTCAGGTCAACGGGTGACCTTCCAGGTCAAGTGAATGACCTCGGATTTACCACGTCCAGAACAGCGATTTTGCTCTTCAGAAAACCTCAAAATTAGAAATTGATAAATGTAAATAAAAAGGCATGTTCCTAGACCAGTTTTGGCTCAGAAATACAAAAAAAAGGTAATTATTTGTTCGTATCTTGTCAAAAAAAAAGTTATTTTAAAAAATGACGTCATCAGTTTCTTACACTTAGAGCCATCACTCAGCCAAAAATGAAGATATTGCTTTGAAATTTGGTATGGGTATTGTCCATACTCAGTTCTCTCACATATATTCCGGTTTTTCTAATATCTTTGAAAATGTTGATTTTGTGGGATTTAATATTTTTTATAAAAAATTTTGGGGTCAAAAACCCAAAATTTTGAAAATACGAGATTCCCATTTTGAAGAGAATGCTATTTTGTATCTTTGGTGAATTGCGTTTGCAATTTGCTTTAAAACTCTGTTTTCTACGATTTTTCTAATATTTCTCTTTTTTTACCAACATGACGCCATCAAAACATGATTATCTCCTAAACTACTCAACCAATGTCAATGAAATTTTTTACAGCCTACGTATAATTGTTGTAAGCTCAGCTACACAAAAAAAAATCAGCAAGATGCACCGCATGTGTACAAAGTTATTAAAGAAAAATATCAGGGGGTGGGGCTGTCAGGCCCTCCCCCCCCCCCCCCCCGTAGGGCGAGGGTTAACACGCGCCCTGGAGGGGGAGGGGCGAAATCCGCCCACCCATAAGGTTTTCACGCCGCCGTTTTGTGCATACCTGTTCGTAAATCAACAGTACCTACCCATATTATGTGCAATTCTTGACCTCGGGTCATCTCAGTCAGGTCACCAGACCAGGTCATGTGATGACCCCACCTCCAAAAAGTTTACGGTCGTACCACAGCACCAAGGTAGATCGGGAAAAATGTGGCCGAAAGTCGTTTTCTCAGTAAGTAAGCGCAATATCGCCAAGCAATCCAGAATGTCCACAGCTACTAACATTGCGAATATTTTGGTAGACTTCAGTTGACCTGAGGCGGCTTTTAGGGGGGGGGGGGGCATGGATGAGGGAGCCGATAGAGTGACGCGAGACACATTGGGTCGACCTATTGCCATATATTATATATATGAGTGACACAAATAAACAATTATGAGCTTAAAGTGGGCTCACTAACTGTTAACCCGCAATTGACTGGGGAGGGAGAGGGAGGGGGCGTTTAACGCCCCCCTGATGAACTTTCGTAATAGCTCAAAAACCAATAACGCTATCAACATGAAACTTAGGTTAGGTTACTAACTTAGGTTCTGCTACATCAATTTTGCGTCTTATGTGCAAAAATGAAGCAACTTTGTCGAAAAATTTAGATATAGCGAATTTAGTGACGTCACTACACACGATTTTGACGCATAATCAGCTAAACTTTAACAGACCGTACAAACGCCATATTTTGAGAGAAAAAAATACAATAAAAAGTCAAAAGATAACAAATGACAAGGGCTAAAACTTGGCTATCTCGGATGTTTGAAGAAGAAAAAATTTGACCCCCAAAATACAAAATAAAATGTGGAAGTGCCCACAAAACAATTTTTGCATTTTTTCTTCTTAAAAATACTGGACTATATATCTGAGAATCACATATGGGCATTGGGCAACTACCATCCCAAATTGCAAAATGATATCACCATTTTTGACTGACTTATGGCATCTAAAGTATGGGTAACTCATGAAGTCATATTTTGAAATTGCGTTTTTTGGCTTTTAGTGACCAGATACAGACAAATAAATGGCAGCACAGTATTTCTGAGTTAAAACTGGTTTAGGAACATGCCTTTCTTATTTAAATATATACATTTTTAATTTTGACCTTTTTGGCCCACGCCGGCACGGCGGGACGGCGTACGCCGGCATGGACCCATTCATTTGAGCGCTAGTTCAAGGAAAGCAAATATAAGCAAGAATCGTGAATGCCCTACGGTAGAGGACGTCTTGGAATATCATCTGGTGGTAGTTTTGAGTGGTGAGTTTTGTTGAGTTTTTTTTTGGTAGGCTTGCGTAAAGATAGCGTACGGTATAATTTGTACTATGGAGCCGACGTAAGCTACACACCAATAAAACGCATTTTTCGTTTCACATATAACATTGTCAAGCGTAACACTGCAAAGTCCATAAAATGCGTTTTTCTTTGACGTATGGCAATGACTATAAATGTTTTACACTTGTTGCCGTAATGGGCACCTAAACTTGGGCACAATTTCCTGCCTGAAGAGTGTGTCGTGTGAGTGAAGAGATTTGTGTCGTCCTGACATGTGCAACTTTAGGTACACCGAAAACCCACCAACAAGTGACCTATATTTTTCATGTTGGTGGAATATTATGCTCTGATCTGTCTGCTTTCATAAAATTACCCTAAATACGCATGTAAAAATAGTCGGAAAACGACTTTCGGCCACATTTTCCCCGATCTACCCCTTGGTGCACAGCCACAGTTTTAGGTCGATCGGTTCCAAGCTTGCAGGATTTCATAAGGTCATAGGTACCTAACAATTTGTATATCTCGGATTTCTGATATCGGTGACCTAAGGTCGGGTCAATTTCGTGACCTCCCCATTATAAGTCAATGGGGAAATATGCAAATGCATCCTATTCCAAGGATACGCATGAAATCAGTCCAATTCCTTCTGGGCCATGTTATCATAGGCCATTATTGATGATCCAGGTGTAATTTTCGTTCAGTGACCACTACAGGGTCAGCCGAGGTCATCTGAGGTCACACACACTTTTTTGTCAATAACTCTCGATAAAATGGCGATAGAGAAGTGAAACCGGAACCAATGTGTTTGTCTCGTCGAGACACGTCTCCCGATGTGCAACATGACCTACTTGGGTCACCACTTGCCCATGACATGAGGTCAAATTTCTAAGTTGACCTTAACTGGTCAACATGATATGATATGGTCAATATGATAGAAGCACATTGACGAGACGAACAGATGGCGTCAACATTATTGTCCTATCTTCATTAGGTTAAAAGTTATTGGTAAAACAGTTTTGCCAAAACTAGTATTTTTTACCTTTGATGACCTTTGGAGCCTAAACTATTGACCTGAGCTCAAATTTGAGGACACCTATGGCAATTGCATATTACAAGAGCTTTCGATTACTTTACACGTTTGTTCCCGATATATTTGGGGTGTCTGGGGCGAAGTCCTAAAACTGTAAAATCTGACCTTTGATGACCTCTGGTGGCCTCAATATACACTTTTGATAGAGCTTGTCTCGAGATATCTAACGCCGTTTATCGCTTGTCGCTACGTTGCGTGGTTTCCGAGATCTGGGGGGGGGGGGGGGTAAGGGCCTCGTGTTAAAGGGAAATATGCATCGGGTTAGGCCAATATTGTGTTAGGCCAGTAGTGTTAGGCCAATAAGGGCCTCGTGTAAAAGGTAAATATTAAAGGTAAATATTCACCCTTTGATTTATTTATCGGCATTTTTGTGTGTGACACATCTATGGTATCAAATTGATCGTGCTTCAATTTAAAAGTGAAAAAACAACTTTTTCTATTTCAAAAAGTATATTTTGGGAAATAAAAAAATATGTACGAACAGTACGAAAGTACATATATATAGTGACGAACAGTACGAAAGTACACATGAAAGTACATACGAAAGTACATACGAAAGTACATACGAAAGTACATACGAAAGTACATACGAAAGTACATACGAAAGTACATACAAAATATGTACTTACAATATGATCCATCACTATCTCTGGTTTAAATGTTGATTTGTAAACAAGTCATAGGGCCATAAATGAAGTAAGTGCGCCAAGAAGCGTGACAACGTTCTTGATTGGTCAATGAAACCAATCGCAGACACTAAATAGGTCGCCGTTGGGTGCACAAGTGAACTTCCGATTTCATTGCCAGTTTTTACATTTTTTTTTTGTTGAAAAATATTATTTTTCATGATAAGCTAAAGCATAGTGTTATATACAGCCAGAGACAAAACTATACAAAACTCCTAAAGTTGAAAATAAATGAACCAATTTTCACAAATTGAGGGTCGCAACCACTAACTAGGCCGCCGTTAGGTGCATAAGTTAACTGCTAATTTGGTTACCTTTTTATTCAATGTTTATGGATTGTTAGGATAGAAAGGCATATAATCACAATAGACAGAGCGCAAGACATATTTTCCATACAATTTTGTCAAAAAACATTACGAGAGAAGCCCGGAATGCAAAATTCGTTGCTTGGAGAGTACTGACCATTATGAGCGTGGATCGCTTATCAACTTTAACTTGAAATATCTTTCGGTAGGAATGTTTATATGCAAAATGTTATGAATTTACAATATATTTTGGTCTCGTCTGTCGATTTCAAGTAATAACTCCATTATTGTGGAAAAGTGTGAATATTTCCCTTTAAGCTACCATTTGTCTGCAGGCTGAGTGTAAGATTGGCAGGTGATTTGCAGGTTGTGGTCACTGATCAGCGATATCCATGAAACAGCCTTATGCAGGTACAGGTAGTGCCAATTAGCTAAGGGCATATGCAAGCAGTGTCCTAAAATTTAGTGATTTGGGTGGGAAATGACACCCAAATGTGAATAATTGTCCACTCCCAAATTATTAACTGATATTGATTCTCACAAAAATATCGAATACAAATACATGATTTCAACGAAAACTACTGCTTTTCATATGAAAAACAAATCAATATTGTACCATATTGTACATAATTTTCCACTCTCATGTTTTTTTTCTCTCGAATTTTCCACTCTGACAACCAAGCAAATTTATTTTTGGGACACTGTATGCAAGACCTCTCATCTTCATCTGTTCATGTAGCTAAGTATAGCTAAATGGAATCAAACATAATTTTGAGACCACCTTATTTACTAAGCATGATTACATCCTAGGCATACTTTGGATAGGAGCTGGAGCTGCTAACATTGGAGATGAGAAGGGGATCAGAACCTAGTAAGTGCCAACAGAAACATTGGTCATATCCATAGGCGTAGCCAGGGGGGGGGGGGGGGTGCTCATGCACCCTGGAGGCTCGGCCGGGGCCCCCTACGCCCGATTGCAAGCACACGGTTTAGCAGTCGCCGAATTTTTTTTTTTGTGTGTGGGGGCAAGCCACGAGCGATACGGGTCAAGGACCCTCTTATACCTACCGGCCAAGAGCCATCTTAGATCGGCCTGGGATCCTCTCAGACCGATCGAAGGCTCTCTCAGACCGATCGAGGGCCCTCTCAGACCAATCGAGGGCCCTCTCAGGCCAATCCAGGGCCCTCTCAGACCAATCGAGGGCCCTCTCAGACCAATCTAGGACCCTCTCATGCGGCCGACAGAAGGCCCTCTCAGATCAGCCTAGGATAATATACGGCCTGGCAAGGGCCCTCTCAGACCGACTGAGGGCCCTCTCATACCGGTCTAGGCGGGGGGGGGGGGGGCGGGGGCGCAAGTTGTTTGGTAGCCGTGACATCACCATGACAGTCGAATCCCGCTTCACAGTGTTAAGGCAATTAAAAGAGGCTTGGTAGTTACCCCCCTTTAATTGGTTATCTAAGAAAGATGGATACAAGTATTTATGCTCAATGGGAAGCTCGTTTCTTCAAGATTCCTGGAATGGCCTCCGATTTTACCTGAGACACTCCAATCGTTCACAATTATCGGTCGAGTGGAGGCATGTTCCGCCCACACGGCGCGCCGCAGCGGGGGTCTGCTGTCAGGGGCTGTACACCGCCGCCGCCGCGCCGGCCGCAAGTTGGTGAGAACCGCTGCGACGCCTTGCCAGAGACTGTACCGTCTCGGGACCGGCCGGCCGCCGCCGCTGGCTGGCCGGCCCGGCGCCGGCCTGGTGCTTCGAAATTTCCGGAATCCGGCCTGAATGCAAACTCTGTCACAGCTGACTAATTGTGATATATCGTTAACATGGTGTTTATAGGCATTTTTCCAATAAAATTGATGTACCAATAAACTTTCAATATTATTTTCATTCGAATACACACAAAATTGTATTAAAGGGAAATAATGACCTTTTTCCACAAAAATGGAGTTAGCACTTGAAATCGACAGACGAGACCAAAATATATTGTAAATTCATCACATTTTGCATGAAAACTTCCCTGCCGAAAGATATTTCAAGTTAAAGTTGATAAGCGTTCCACACTTTTAACTACTGTACTTGCAAGTACTTTTTGGTCCTCATCAAACTGCGGGCTTTTCCCGTATTGTTTTTTACGCAATGGAGTAGAAAATATATTGTGCGTTCTGCTTGTTGTGATTATATGCCCGGCGATCTTCTAAAACGAACAGCGATTGGAAAAAGTGGCAATAAAATCGGAAGCTCATCGATGTACATCAACGGCGGCATAGTTAGTGGTTGCGACCCTCAATTTTTGCAAATAGATTCATTTGTTTTCAACATTAGGAGTATTGTATAATTTGTATGTGGCTGTATATAACACTATGCTTTATATTATCATGAAAAACAACAATTTTTCCCAACAAAACTAACAAACAATAACACAAAACTGGCAATTAAATCGGAAGCTCATCGATGCACATCGACAGCGACCTATTTAGCGTCGGCGATTTGTTTACAAAGTCATTGTCATGCTTCTCGGCGCATTTAACCATTGTGGCGAGTTGCTCCTGATTAGTATACCCAAGTCCCGTAGCAGGCTTTGTTAATGACGTCACTGGTGCCATTCTTGTGTAGCATTGCACAATATATCTGATTTTGAGTTGAAAGCTAATTAAAGACTTATTCAAATTATTGTTTTTAAGTTTGAATTTTCTTGTTAATCATTATTAAAGGTATTTTATCACTGTATTTCATAGTAGTTGACACTTCAGAAACTTGTGACGTAATAATATTGTATCCAATATGCATTTCCCTCACCTTTTGCTATTGTGGCGCAGTGTCGAGTGCTTTGCGAATACTAGCTTGCCTGGGGTTCAATTCATTCCGCCCTTATTTTATTCGAGTTGGTATAGTTTGCATGTTGTTGTTACTCATGACTTATACTGATAGTCAGTCATGCATCACGGATGCTTCACGGATTGCTTCACGGATCAGAGTGCTGCTCGAACGCACGCTTGTAGCGCTTTCGTTCTCCATGGCAACCAGGCGTGAGCCAATGAAAAGCCAGAACGTATTCCCTTTTTGGCTTTTGATTGGCTGACGCCTGGTTGCCATGGAGAACGAAAGCGCCACTAGCGCTACTAGCGTGTGTCCGAGCAGCACTCAGTTTGATCGGAAACGTCACAGAGCCTCCAAAAATGACGCACTCGATGTAAACAATGGTAGGGAAGGACGAATTTGTCAATGACCTTCATGAAGTACACAAGGTACTTGTTTTGTATTTTTTCCAAACTTACAACTTTGAATTTGGGAATAATTGTATTTAATTCTTAAATTTAAATAAAATAATTATAAAACCATAACGGTAGCCTAAGAAATTGTTGCTAACAAAATCAAAAGGTTATTATTTCCCTTTAAATATATTTCGTTTTCTATTCAGATATTTTCCGATGTGATTACCATATCCTACTATATAGTTGAAATTCTAGAAGAAAATTAAAACTTTTCCAAAAAGCATACTAGAAACAGTTTATATGGTAACATAGTTAGTTTATTCTAATTTGAACCAGGCGTGACGTAGCCATGGCAGTCGCCAAATTTGAGCCTACTCATTATATAAGTACTCTGGGTCTAAGTCCCTTTCAGGTCTGACAGTGGTCCTCTCATACCGACCGAGGGCCATCGTAGACCGTCCTGGGACCCTCAGGTCCCTCATAGTGACCAAGGACCCTCTCAGACCGTCCCAGGGCCCTCTTCGACTGGCCTGTGACCTTTTCAGACCTGGCAGGGCTCTTGCAGTTCTGCTGAGTGTCCTCCTCCCCATGTACCAACCGAGGTTCTCTTAGAGTGAGATTGTACCATTTCAGGGCTGGCAAGGGCCATTTCAGCCCTTTCAGACCTGGCCTGGCAAGGTCCCCTCCAGACCTGGCCTGGCAAGGGCCCTTCCAGACCTGCCCAGGGTTCCAGACCTGCTTTCCGACCGACAGCCATCTCAGGGCTGGCAAAGGCTTTTCAGACCGGCTTTGAGCCCTCTCAGGTCTGGCAAGGACACTCAGACCGACCGGCGAACGATGGACCTCCCAGGTCAGCATATGCCCCTCTCAGGCCTGGGGTAAGGGCCTAGACATGATAAGGGCATAGCCTCGGACCTCGGTCGATCTCAGATCGAGCGAAGGCGTTTTCAGACCGGCTTAGGGCCCTCTTGGGTCTGACAAGAGCCTTTTCAAAGTAAGCTAGGTTATATCAGACCAGCAAAAGACCCTCTCAGGCCGATAACAGTTTAGACCCGATGGCCCTCTCAGGTCTGGCAAGGACACTCACAGACCTACTGAGGGTCCTCACAAATTGACCGAGCCACCTCACAGACATGGCAAGGGCCGTTTCAGGTCTGTTGAGGGCCCTCTCAAACCTGCTGAGGAGCCTTTCAGACCGATAACTATCTCAGGTCCATCTCAGACTGACTGAGAGTTTTCTTAGGGCAGATGGCCTCATTTAGTCTGAGGGCCCTCGGCAGGTCTGCAGGGCCCTTGCCAGACCTGAGAGGGACAGCAGCCAGTCGGATCGAGTCATCAGCCGGTCTGATGGGGAAACTGGCCTAAGAGACCCCTTGACCGTCATTGAGAACCTCAGCCGCTCTGTGATGGCCCTAAATCAGCTGATAAATTCCTAGGGCGGTCTGCGGAGGCCCTTGCCAGGCCTGAGATGGTCTTATGCCAATCTGAGAGTGCCTTCAGTCGGTCTGAGAGGACCAGGCATGAGAGGGCCAGGCATGAGACGAGAGGGTCTTCAGCCGGTCTGAGGAGTTGAGGCTTAAAGCTGAAATTAAAGTTTTTGAAGTTCCAGTTGGAGCTCTAACCCTAACTATTCAAAAGTCAAAGGGTCTGCCTGGCTCCAGGGGGCGAATCGGTTAAGGATTGAATTTGGCCCACACTGTCTTACTAGGTCTAATTATTTCAAAGATATGACACACTCGATCAGATGCCTTTTGACACATAGTTCCCCAGTTTCGCCATGCTCGCTTGATTTGGGAATAAGGTGAGATACCCATATCCCAGACATGCTAATTTTCTGTCATAGGACCTGATGCACCAAGCGCAAAAAACTGCCTTCGCCCCTGGTCCCATCAGAGGTTAAAGAATGGTGTCTATATTGGTGAGGCAACCCCATTATATAAATTCTGGAGCCTTTTCTTTAGTCTGATGGCTAGAGAAACCCACCAGAGATGTCTTTCCTTTTATTCAACTTCCAGTCTTCTGGAAAATTACCAGAAGACTGGAAGCTAGCAAACATCACCCCAATCCACAAGAAAGGGAACAAGGGAGCAGTTGATAATTACAGACATATTAGTTTGACCTCCCAAGTATGCAAACTCCTGGAGTTCATGATAAGAGATGACATGATGTCTTTCTTCATGGAAAACGAGTTTGCATACTTGGGAGGTGATTCTAGCAAAGTAAAAGAAGTAGAATCAATCTGGCTTGACATTAAAAGTGGTACAGGAAACAGAGGAAGGTTGAGGATAGGTGCATTTTACAGACCAGGGAATCTTCCAAGGAACTCCCAAGCTGAAACAGACCAAGATATTTGTGAGGAAATACGTAGGAACTTTCGGGCTCAGTGTCTTATTATGGGAGATTTTAACTTAAGAGGATACGAAAGTATAGCAGAGGAAACAAATGAGTGTAGGTTGTATAGGCAAATCTTTGAAGAGGAGCTTTTCATGCATCAGTTTGTAACAGAGCCAACCAGACATTGCTCCATTCTAGACCTTGTATTCTCAGACAACAGTGATCTAGTTAGTGACATAAGTATTTGTGCAGGTCTAGGAACCAGTGATCACAATATGGTTAAATTCAATATCTCATCAGAAATGAGGCCAAAGATAACCTTATTATGGTTCCAAACTTCAGCCGGGCTGATTTTGATGGTATTAGAAATGACCTCGCACAGATAAAATGGAACGTTGAGTTGGCAGGTTTAGATGCATGTGAGGCCTGGAATGTTTTCAAAGCTAGATTAAGCCAAATTCAAAATCGGCATATACCCCTCAGGCACAAATGTAACAGAACCAAGGGCAATCCAGTTTGGCTTACCCCAGAAGTAAGGAGTGCTATACAAGCTAAAAGAAGTGCATTTGGCATTTTGAAGGGATCTTCACTAGATATAAATCAGAAGGCCTACCAGAATGCAAGAAATTCAGTTAAGAAAAGGGTCAGAGCAGCTAAGAGGGCAAAGGAACTTGATTTAGCTAGACATTGTAATGCAGATAGTAAGAAGTTCTTCAGTTTTTATAAGTTAAGTACAGTTTCCAAAAATATAGGTCCATTTAAGGTAGATGATGTGTTAGTTAGCAAGGACAGTGAAATGGTTGAAGTGCTTAATGATCAGTTTCAATCTGTCTTTACTATCGAGGACCAGAGTAGTATTGCAGCACTTCAGCCTGAGCTAGAGACAGAGGAGACTATAGGAGAGCTAGGTGGCATAAGTAGTGAACTTGTTCTAGAATATCTAAAGAAAGTAAGGCCTAACAAGGCAGAAGGACCTGATGAAATCTATGCTAGACTTTTAAGAGAATCTGAAAGGGAGTTGTCGGTTCCATTAGCCATAATATTTTCTAAATCACTTGCAGATAGTAAAATTCCACTTGATTGGAAAAGAACAAATGTTGTTCCTATTCATAAAAAGGGAGATAGAAGTAAAGAGGAAAACTATAGACCGGTTAGTCTGACCTCATTAGTCTGCAAGGTGCTTGAATCAATCATCAAAGATAAGATTGTTGAATTCTTGGAGCAAAATGAACTCATCAAGGATACACAGCATGGCTTTAGGAAGGGCCGTTCTTGTTTAACTAATCTTCTGGAGTTTTTGGATGTTGCAACAGATAGCTTTGATCAGGGTTAACAGCTAGATGTAGCTTTTCTTGATTTCAGTAAAGCATTTGACAAAGTCCCCCATACAAGACTGGGGTTGCAACTTAAAATTCATGGGATCAGGGGCAAGGTTCTGGATTGGATAGAAACGTGGCTTTCAGGACGCCAGCAAAGGGTTATATTGAATGGGTGCCAATCACAATGGAAGGAGGTTCTCAGTGGGGTTCCACAGGGCTCAGTCCTGGGCCCATTGCTTTTTATAATATTTGTGAATGCAATTGAGAACAGTATAGACAGCAAAGTCTTGAAATTTGCAGACGATCTAAAAGTTGTCAGGATTATTAGAGGAAAACATGATCAGGATGTTTTTCAATCAGATCTGGACAAGCTAGTTGAGTGGTCTGAAGCATGGCAGATGAAATTCAATTTGAGTAAATGTAAGATTATGCACGCTGGACGGGTTAGCAGTAAACATAGGTATGAAATGGGTGGGCAGAAAATGGAGCAGATTGAAAAGGAAAGAGATTTAGGTGTCGTGGTAAACAATAGACTATCAGCGTCAGACCAGGTTGTAGAAGCTAGGAAAAAGGCACTTAGAATGCTAGGGGCCATTAACAGAAATGTTTCCTACAAGAGTGAAAAGGTAATAACAAAACTGTATTGTGCATACGTTAGACCACATTTGGAGTATTGTGTACAAGCCTGGTCTCCAACATATGAGAAAGATTGCTGGTTGTTAGAAAGAGTTCAAAAAAGGGCAACAAAAATGGTTAATTGTCTTGGTAGTTTACCTTATGAAGATAGATTAAAGAAATTGGGTATGTTTTCACTTAGATATAGAAGGCTAAGAGGAGAGCTAATTGAAGTCTTCAAATTTGTAAATAGTCAGCATTCTGGATATTCAAAGGGTATGTTTGAGTTCAATAGGGAAAATCGAGGTAGAGGTCATCAGCATAAACTCATTATGAAACAAAGTAGGACTAGGCTACGACAGTCATTTTTCAGTAGAAGGGTTGTAGGACATTGGAATATGCTACCAGGGGATGTCGCTGATGCAGTGACACTTGCTTCCTTCAAAATTAGATCAGATAAATACTTTACAGAGAAGGGATTAGTTCATAAATACTCGTGGGATTAGCCTTCTTTTATGCAGGTAGAGTAAGGTGATTTGAAGGGGAGAGACTGGTGGAGGGGGGGGGGGGTGGGGTGCAACCTCGGATGGGCCCAAGAGGCTCTTTGTTGCACTTTTCTTTTATGTCTTTATGTCTTTACTGTCTGACGCCCAGCATGGATTTGTGCCGGGTAGATCCTGTACATCCCAACTTCTACTGGCAATGGAAGATTGGGCAAAAAACATAGATGAAGGAGTGTCTCTGGACATCTGTTACCTTGGTTTTAAAAAAAACTTTGATTCTGTTGCGCACAGAAGGTTGGTAATTGCCCTAAATGCACTTGGTATTTGAGGCAAGCTACTGGACTGGATTCAGAATTTCCTAACTGGCCGTAAACAACGAGTAGTGCTTGAGGGAATGACATCAGACTGGACCCAGGTAAAGAGTGGCATACTGCAAGGTAGTGTCCTGGGACCCATCCTGTTTACCACAGCAGTGCAGGCGATGCCCATGGACATCAATAGCCCAGTCCTAATCTATGCAGATACCAAAGTGTATAGGCCAATCAAGAACTGTACATATGCAGACTCATTTCAGCTGGATCTCGACGCAGTAACTGCTTGGTCTGCTAGATGGAAGCTGCCATTTAACTGCACCAAATGTAAGATCATGCATCTTGGAGCTTTGAACCCTGAGCAAGAGTATCACATGCTGTGTCACATGCTTGAAACAACAACCATGGAAAAGGATCTTCAGACTACAAATTGAGGAAAGTCTACAATTCCACAGACAGACGTCATCAGTAGTGTCTAAAGGCCTCAAAACACTAGGAATAATCAAGCAAACTTCCCTGAACCTTGAAGAGATCACCTTGCCCTTGGTATGCAAGACAATGGTATAACCTATACTTGAGTACAGTAACAGTGTTTGGGGACCAGTTATGTGTGGAGACCAAGACCATATTGAGAGTCCAGAGGCCTGCAACTAAGATCGTAGCAGATATCTGACACCTGCCATACCAAGACAGATTGAGGAGACTTTGTTTGCCAAGCCTGCATTATAGAAGAATGAGAGGAGACATGATATGATGATCTTGGTGTACAAGATCATGACAGAAAAAATAAGAATAGACTCCTCAAGACTCTTTGTCCTGGCCCCAACAGGTCACACTCTGAAACTCTCCAAACCTGCAGCAAATAAGGTTATCCAACATAATTTATTATCAGTCTGTGTTATCAACCATTGGAATGGCCTACCAGAAGAAGTTGTCACAGCACCCTCAACAAACACGTTCAAGAACAAACTGGACAACCACTGGAAGGACAAGTTGTTTAAACTAAGAGGAGAAACCTAAAAGCAGAGCGGGAAGCCACAGGCCATCCTTGCCTATATCCTTTCCAGACATTCATAGTATAGTAGTATAGTATTATATTGCTTCACGTTTTCCAAGCATTTCCACTAGTTGGAACATTTTTTGTTAAATAAATGCATTGCCTGTCATCAGGCAATTACCAGTGTCATTCTCAGAACCTGTCATGCTCTTGGTAGTTGTTCGTCTGACAGTGTTGTGTATCAAACACAGACAAAAGTGTAACACATTGCAATGTTTGTGATCTCACAACTAACAAGTGGCTCTTATAACCTTGGGTAGGGTGCATATCTTTTTATCAGTGTGTCAGAAGTCTGCATGAATTATTTATACCATGCCTGATAGTAAACAAGTGTATAGCAAATCTTTTTCCCTAGATTGAGATTGGAAAATGAAATACATTAAATACATAAAACACCTGCCTGTTTAGTTGGTGTGGACACCAGCAGGCGATTCCGGAAGTAGTTCAAATGTATTTAAATTCACGTATTTTAGTACATTTCAATCGCGTTTCAGTTTCAACGTATCAACCTTTATATCAGGCTGGCTATCTTGGTTTACATCACATTTACGCAAACATGTCCTCGCTTCAAAACATTCAAGGTTAGCAGAATTAAGTAAGATGACGAAAAAAGTCACTCGACGTGCTTGCGTATTAGCGTTTCAGAATTAACGTTTTTGGTCTATCTAATCTTAAAATAAAAAAATTGTACCGTCATAATATATATCTATTAATAAATATTTAAGTAATTGAAACTTTTCAGTTATAAGAAGAAAGAAATCATACAATTGTAAGTGTACGTCTTAGAAAATATTATTCCGAAATGCGTTGAAAATGTGTCACATGCGTCATAGTTCATAAAATGGCACGCGCTTCTGCTTCCGTGCCTTGTCATTTCTCTCGCGTCATCCTTGGGTGGGTTCGGTGCCGTCGGTTTTCATCAATCAATTTTCGTGTTGGAGTAGGTACGCTGGTCGGATTCATATACTTTTAAGTCATTTCGGTGGGATACGACAGGTTGAGGTAGGTCTGCATTTCTGTGTTTCATTTCTTGATGTTCCGTTTTAATTTAGTTCAACTTTGGTTCGTTGCTATTGGAAGTTAGGTAGGAACCTCTATTCCTTCCGGTTTCTGATCCTGATCCGATTTCGAATATTTTACTGATCACAAGCATCCAGGGGCGCAGCCAGGGGGTGAGAGGGGGGCAATTCCCCCCCCCCCTTACGGGTCACAGGGGGCCCGGCGAGATTGGCCCAGATACCATTTACATTAGCTAAATGACTTTCAAAAAGTCACAGAGGAGCCCTCAAACCAGGCAAGGGTCACTGGTGCATGTCAAGGGCTCTCAGAGACACTGAAGGGCTTTTGAAGCCGGCCCAGGGGGCCTCTTGGGCATGTCCAGGGGCCCATTGAGCCCACTGATGGGTCCAAAAAACTGTCCAGGGGCCTCTTGAGCATGTCCAGGGGACCCGTTGAGCCCACTTAAGGGTGCAAAAACATGCCCAGGGACTTTTAGAGCATGCCCTGGGGCCCATTGAGCCCACTCAGTGGCCCCCAAAACCGGCCCAGGGTGAGGGCCTCTAGAGCATGTCCACTTGTCAAGGGGCCAATTGAGCCCACCTACAGCCTAACAAACCTGCCCAGTGGCCTCTCAAGCATGTCCATGGGCCCATTGAGTATGTTCAGCCTTCAGGGGCCTCTCGAGCCTGGCCATGGGCCCATTATAGTCTGTTTTGGGGCCCCTTGAACCTGCCCAGGGGCCCATTATAGTTTTCCCAGAGGCCCATCGAGTCTGTTCAGGGGCCTCTCGAACCTGCCCAGGGGCCATTAGAGCCTGCCCAGAGGCCTTTCAAGCTTGTCCAGGGGCCTCTTGAACCTGCCCAGGGGCCTCTTGAGCTTGCCCAGGGGCCCATTGAGTCTGTTCAAGGACCTCTTGAACTTGCCTAGGGACCATTAGAGTCTATTCATGGGCCTCTCAAGCTTTCCCAATGGTCCATTGATCCTGTTCAGGGGCCTCTCAAACCTGCCCAGGGGCTATTAGAGTCTGATCAGGGGCCTCTCAGATTGCCAAGGGGCCATTGAGTCTGTTCAGGGCCCTCTCAAGCTTATCCAGAGGGCCATTGAGTCTTTGAACAGGGCCCTCAAGCCTGCCCAGGGGTTGCTAGCCGTCGCCTGGAGCGCCTGCTAGCCGTGGTCGGCGCAGTCATAATGCACTGTAATTTTTTTAATAATAAATTTAGTCTGAATGTTTTGTGTGGATGGATTTCCGAGGTCAGGACCCACGCCAAGCAGAGCTTGTTGCGCAGGTCCTGACCTCACCACCCGATCGCACAATTCCTGTTGGCCGGCAGAATTTTAGAGACGAAAGTTTTACGTGCCCGACATACCTGGACACGGTCCGCCCCGCTCACTGACGTCACCTGACCTTGAGTGCGGCCGCTGCCACCGGCCGCAGGCCATCCCAGTCAGGAGCAAATAGCGAGCGCCGAAGCGACTAGAACCCGGGCTGCCACTACCGGGATAGGTCAGAAGTCCAGCGCTCTCCCACTGAGCTACCGGGGCGGTAATGTGCTGTACTCTGACCCACCTGGTGCAATGTTTTCTTGGGTTTAAAAATGGTAATTTGATAAGTCTGATGTGTATTTGAATTCGGGGGGGGGGGCGGTGGTAGTACAAAACAATTTAACAATTTTCCTCTCAGGAGAGTGTGTGCTGCAATATTTGTCAGCCAGGGGCGTCGCCGACGGGAGGGTCGGGTGGGAGGTCTGGGCAAACTCCCCCCACTTTTAGAAGGCAGGGGGGTGGGGTCGGGGGTCGACCGCCGCCCCACCTTTCGTGGGAAAAATTAGCAATTTATCGTAAAAATTGCCTTTGCAGTGCAGTCAAAATCCAGCTATCTAGTGTCAAAAACTGGAAAATTTCGCGCCGTTTCGCGGCATGACATAAGTTTCGCAATTGCTTATACAAATTTGGAAAATGGGAAAAAGAATTTCATTAAGTGTCTGGCAGAGGCTTTCCTTGGCGGGAATTGCTGGCCCCAGTGCCCATTCTCTTCATAAAATATTCACTTTTAAGTTTCAAGCAGGCTACATTTTTAGCTAGTTTGCCGAGTTCTGAAAAAGGCGACGCGAACGCAAAGACGAGGAGATCGGCACCCGGAAGCTGCTCCAGCGGTGCACAATTTGCTGGACCGAAGAGCTAATAGTGGAAACAGGCCAGGACCATCTCATCAAGCCATCTCACCTCACAGTCTGGTTCCAATATTAACATTTCGTTTTCCAGGACGTAAAATTAAAATTTTCACGCCGCTTCGCGGCGTCACATCGGTAGTCATCGTCATAACGAAGCCATAGTAATCATCGGTTCGTCGTAACGCTGAATTGAATGAATAGCATTTTTAGCTTATTATCCGAGCTACAAGGCCCGCCGCCTATATTTCTGGGTTTTATCAGCCAAACCGTAAAAATTTCGCGCCGCTTCGCGGCGCTAACTAACAAGTACATACTTACCTACTATAACATGAAAATCCACATAAAAATGCTGCAAAGGCTTAAATACACGTATCAACATGGGGAGTACATTTTTCGTCATTTCAGCCGCCCCCACACTCAAAAACAGACCCCCACTTGTTGTCAGCTAAGATATGTTTTCTCTCCTGTACATAACAATACAAATTAGTAATGCGCTCAGTACAATGCCTAATGAGGGTCCTGGTCCAATCCAGCTCATCAAAAGTAGAAGATTTTTTTTAAAAGGGGCCTCACAAAATAAAGTGGCCGAAATCCGTATAGTTTTTCATATCCAGGGGTATTTTTTGGGGTGGGGAGCCTCTCCCAGGGGCTTGCCCCCCCCCCCCCTTCTGGAGGTCTGGCTGCGCCCCTGCAAGCATCGTCATACATCATCATCATCATCACCAAGTTTATTAAACATAAATTAAACAAAATAGGAAAGTAAATCAGAAAGGTGCAAAAGCAAAAAAGCTTAAATCAAGGCACCCTGTCTGAAAAGAAGGATAAATGGTTAACTGTGATCGCCGCCACGGCACAGCTCGCTCTGGTGTGGGTCGAAGCCCCCACACTCACCTCCGGGCACGTCGTGTCCATTTAGGGTGGTGATTGCTGAACAAAATTAAGGAAGATCAGCAAATCGTTTCGAATTTAGCAAGAAATTTTGGAAATGCAAGGCCACCGACCGACCGCCGCCGCCGGTGTGGTCTGTCCCGTATAGTATAATTTGTAGTTGGTCCTTGGGTGATTTATTTCTAAAGTCAGGAAGTAATGTTTGGGAGATGCTGTTGAACAAAATGTCTCTGCTCCGTATGATTTTGACATGAAAGGACGAAATTACTAATAGTTTCATTGCGATGTCCGCATTGACAAGAGGGCGTTGTTGCTTTCTGAATACTAAATAAATGAGAATTCAAATAAGTAATATCCATTCTTAGCCTCGCGTGCAAAATATTTCTCTTTTTTGATCCAACAGTAAAGTAAATGAGTGGATCGGACGCTCCCAGGTGCTCGCAGAGCTGCTGTTTGAAAGCGGAGTGTGTAAGATGTTGTGTTGTGCTGGGCAGTTCGTTCCATTGTGTGTAAGTTGTGGGGGAAAATGACTTGTGGTATGATGATGTGCGGCTGGTGGTTTTAGTGTGCATGTTAGCATTTCTGAGTTGTCTGTTGGTCTCTTGAGCTCGAGTGTTTGGCATGATTGCTGTGATGTAGTTTGGGCAACGTTGTCCTGGGTCGTTCAGTTTGTGATATAGCGTCAGTCTGTGTAAACGTCGTCTCGTTGTTAGTCTGTCCCATCCCAGTTCTGTCCGTAGTTTGTCGGAAGGCGTCCTGAATAATCCCCCGGTAACCAGTCTTGCAGCTCTGTTTTGTAATGTCTCGAGTCTGGTCGCATCTTGTATTGTTATGTGTCCGTCGTAGATGGCGTCGCAGTAGTCGAAATGAGGCCTAATGTATACTTTATATATTGGATCTAGAATTGGTCTAGATACATGACATTTCCTGTGTCCATTGTTCTCTTGTGATTGTGATGGGATGGAAATTAATGGAATAAAACAAAGTATTATTATGAAATTATAATGATAAGATAATTATTACTTGGTTTTCATTTGTATTTATCATTTAACTTGCTCAGCTACAGCATTATTTTAGTTTCATTCCAAATTGAAAATGTTCTGTCTTCTGCAATCCCCTAGGCCTGTTAGCAGACCCTGCAGCTTGGCAGTCGACCACAAACTAAGCTCTGCCCCTTTCATCCTATGACATCACAAGGAGGCGTCTTGTGAACATTGCTGTTCTACAAATTTAAATATGATGCATTTTATGTGCTCTAGTAAAATGATGGATCACCCTAACTTGTCAATGGAAACACTGCCTTCACTCATGTATATTATTTTTTTCTTCTTCAAGTTAGCAGTCTTATGTCACTACACAACTTAATCCAACATTTCATCCTGCAGAATTTCTCGCCTTTGCTTTTTACCAACTACAGGTGAATCACATAAAGACAAAGACATAAAAGAAGAGTGCAACAAATAGCCTCTGTGACCCATCCGAGGTTGCACATACCCCCAGGCCCTCGTCCTGCATTACCTCCCCAGGCCCTCGTGCACATACCCCCCCCCCCTCCATCAGTCTTGCGTCTTTAAATCACCTTACTCTACCTGCCTAAAAGACGTCTAATCCCACAAGTATTTATGAACTAATCCCTTCTCTGTAAATAATTTATCTAATCTAATTTTGAAGGAAGCAAGTGTCACTGCAGCAGCGACATCCCCTGGTAGCTTATTCCAATGTCCTACAACCCTTCTACTGACAAATGACTCATAACCTAGTCCTACCTTTGTTGCATGAGTTTATGCTGATGACCTGTTCCTCAATTATCCCTATTGAGCTCAAACATTCCCTTTAAATATCCAGAATACTGACCATTCACAAATTTGAAGACTTCAATTAGATCTCATCTTAGCCCTCTATATCAAAGTGAAAACATACCCAATTTCTTTAATCTATCCTCATAAGTCAAACTACTAAGACAGTTTACCATTTGTGTTGCCCTTTTTTAACTCTTTCTAACAACCAGCAATCTTTCTCACATGTTGGAGACCAGGCTTGCACACAATACTCCAAATGTGGTTTAACATATGCACAATACAGTTTTGTTATTACTTCTTCACTTTTGTAGGAAACATTTCTGCTAATGGCTCCCAGCATTCTAAGTGTTTTTTTTTCCTAGTTTTTTTTCCGACCTGGTCTGACGCTGACGCTGACTGAAATGACGCTGATAGTCCACTGTTTACCACAACACCTAAATCTCTTTCCTTTTCAATCTGATTTAGTTTCTGCCCACCAATTTCACACTCATGTTTACTGCTAACTCATCCAGCATGCATAATCTTACATTTACTCAATTGAATTTAATCTGCCATGCTTCAGACTACTGAACTAGCTTGTCCAGATCTGCTTAAAAAACATATTGATCATGTTTTTCTCTAATAATCTTGACAACTTTTAGATCGTTTGCAAATTTCAAGACTTCGCTGTCTATACTGTTGTCAATTGTATTCACACATATTATAAGCAGCAATGGTCCCAGGACTGAGCCCTGTAGACCCCCCCCCAAAAAAAAAACTTTCACCCCTTCCCTACTTTCCCCTTACCCCACAGGCCGCTGACCGACTAACCGCACCCTACAGCGGGGTTTGTGAACAGTATTTCTAACCAAAATTTTTCCTAATTGTTATGCTTGTATGCTACCATGAGGGAGTATCGCACGCAGGGTTGGGGGTCAAAAGGAAAGGGTCAGCAAGCACTGAGCCCCCCCCCCCCCCCTAAAAAAAAAATATGAGGGGCACATATCGAAAGGCCTCGTATTCTGGCTCATACCTGGCAGGGGCCCGGTCTTGGTCAGGCCTGATCGAGGCAGGGGCCCGATGCTGGCAAAGGCGTGATATGGGGCCCGGCCAGGACGACGGCCTGGTCCTTGCATATTATTGATGCAAGCCCGTTTCTGGTAGGGGCCCAGTCTTGGTCAGGCCTGATCGAGGCAGGGGCCTGGTGCTGGCAAAGGCGTGATATGGGGCCCGGTCAGAACGAGGACCGGAACTTGCATATTCTTGATATGGGCCCGTTTCTGGTATGGGCCCGATCTTGGTCAGGCCCGATCGAGGCAGGGACCCGGTGCTGGCAAATGCGTGATATGGGACCCGGTCAGGACTAGGGCCCCTCACAACAGGGCCTGGTCCTTGCAAATTCTTCATACGAGCACGCTCTGGTGACTCGGGCCCGTTTCTGGTAGGGGCCCGGTCTTGATCAGGCCCGATCGAGGTAGGGCCCGGTGCTGGCAAAGACGTCGTATGGGGCCCAGTCACAACAGTTCCCGATCCTTGCAAATTCTTGATACGGGCACGTTCTAGTGACACAGGCGCGTTCCGTGTATATCTTGCCGATGCTTGTTCTGAACCCTGGAAGCGCTGGACCCCTCCGTGCTCCGCGAGCGGCTGGGGGGGGGGGGGGAGGGGTGCTCCCCTAGAACTCGGCTCCTATGGGGTGTAGGAAGACAAACCGTATACCGTTGAATAGCTCGCAACAACAATTAGGGGCGACATTTGCAGCAATTTTTTGCTCAGGTCAATATCGAAGGCACTGGAGGTCACTAAATGCCACATATCCACGGAATAGTTTTTTTATTGAGTAACTTTTGACATAATCAAGACAGAGAGCTGAGGACAATGACATCGTGATCCTCCCGTCAATACGCGTCGAATGATGTATGCCATGACTATCTTGGTCAAAGTTTTGACCTTGACCTCAGGTCAAGGTCAAACATTGACCCAGCTAGGTCATATTATACATGATTCGACGCGTCTTGACGAGAGGATCACGATGGTATAACCCCCATTGCTCTAGCGTAACCCTATTAGTGTCGGGGGGGGGGGCTATTTCCCCCCCCCCTTTATATTGCAATAACTCCTAAACCAACACCAGCATCGTCACCAATCTTGCAGTACCTTTTCTCACATCAATTATACACATGTTGGCCAAAGGAAAAAGTTGAGGTTATGATAGGTCAACCGGGAATGACGTCAGAGTGACGTCATGTTCTTCTGTTTTTGTTGCAAAATAATGGTTTGCGGAAAACTCTGTCAAAGGTACAATGTTTGAGATAAATTAAATTGTCATAAATCAAATTACTGACAATAGACCGGGCTATCAAACTGCCATCTCTGATTTTTTTTTCTCTCAAAAATTTTGAGAAATCCAAATATTTTTTTAACAAAATTTTCGACTAAAAAAAAACAGAATTATCCAAAAAACGTATTATATGTGATTGCGACGTGTTCGGTGAATATGTGTACCAAATTTGAAGTCGATATCTTCACAAATAACTGACTTATGACCTTTAAATGACACAAATCGACCACCTCTCACAGCATTACTATGCATAACAAATGCATTTCCGTTTTTGCTTTTCATTTATATTTATATGGAACAAACAATGTTCTAAGGTCATTTATCTCGTTCTAGACGAAAAACAAACCCATAAACATGTGCTATTACGCCTAATGACCGTAATCTGCAGTTTGACCTCGTGACCTCGGCTGACCTTGACCTGACCCAATGTCATAAACAGCTTAGAATGGTACTTAGAAGTGTCAGACACACGAATCATACCGATTTATCGACTGCTTATGCGTTTAATATCTCAATTTTGCGCGATAATTCCATCCATTGAGACCTTTTGACACGGTCAAACATTTTGTACTTGACCTGACCTGTGACGTCATCGGTGACCCCGAGGTCAACAATATTATGTTTACCTCGACAGATTTCCCAGGGCTATCGAATATCGTTTGAATTTTTACAATCGGTCCAGTAGTTCCGGAGATCCGATGGGGGGGGGGGGGGAGGGGTGGGTGGAATGCCTCCTCCCCCCCCCCTCCCAGTAAGTCGTGTTATGAAATATACCCCAGTAACTCGCGGGTTAAGGTTTTTCCGCTCCTGTCCCCAAACGAGTAAAGATACGGCCATCACACTTTTCCTAAATATTCATTGGGCATATTTTGGAAAATGTACACAATTTTCAGCTCACCAGGGTCGGCTCCATGCGGGTTTTTTTTTGGGGGGGGGGCATGTTTGGGTTTTCAGCGTGACTCGGCTTTAAGAGAGAATCAGTTCCCATTCTCTAACCGTTGTAGATACGAGCCTACCACTTTCACACCTTTCCTTACTGCTTTGTGTAGACATGTTGAACATTTTTATTTCTTTTTTATTGAGCATGGGCGCCTTCAGGGACGTATTTTGGGAGGCATTTTGGGTCACTGGTATTTCATCGAAATCTGCAAGATTATAATTTTGAACTCAGTGCACCTTCTTAGCTGTTCTTTGCACACCTTGTATGATTACAAAAAAAAATATATATATTTTTGGGTTTCCCACAGGTGACTCCAGGGACGAGTTTTTGGGGCAAGTGTTTACACACATGGTGTTTAGTAATTCAAAACGTTATTTCGCGGTGGACTATCTCGTGCAATATCATGTGCATGGATCACAATTGTATTTTGTGGCATAGGTGTTTTTTTTCTCAAGGTTTTTCATTTCCTTTGATTTCTATTTAATGTTTATTTTGTGCACTGAAGTGTTGTCAAAATAGCAAACAGCTTTAGTGGCTCTGTATTTGTTGTCACTGTGGGTTGGTTTTGCCATTGGGCTGCCGATTGCACCGTATTGCACCTCCTGCATTGACCCTGCTCTGCCTCAGGTACTCTGGGTGACCATCTGTACGCGTCAGCGGAGCTCGTCGCGTGCAGCAGCGATGCCGGGCGAGGTGGCTGCAGCGGACGCCGACAGCGGCCCGGTGGCCAATGGAGAGGCGGCCGCCGCCGAAGGCGACCAGCAGCAGGAGCCTCCGCGGCAGTCCTACTTCGCCATCTGCAAGGGCCTCATGTTCCGCGGCATCGTCATCTACGTCATATCGTCCATGTTCAGGTGAGACAGATGCACAGGGATTGTGGAGCAGTGGAGGAGCTGCCATGTCAGTTTTAAGATCAGTCTCCTCACTCGGGCGCGGCCGCTCGGTGCGTGCTGTCTGTCGAACATATCTCCTTAGCGTCGTTAGTTTGATGCCACTTTGAACAAAGCATATGTGTATATGCAGATTAGCATTGTTTGATAGCATGAATAGGCGAGGCAAGATATCCGATTTTACATAGGGGACCTGGACATGTCTCAAATCTAGTCTTGTGTCGCACCAATCTAAAAAGAATTAATGGGGTCACCATTGACCAGCGTGGCGATGGCTCACCCAACCTGGGATGGGAGCAGCAGGGTTGCAAAGTGCACGTGCTTTCACGGTGCGATACAAGCCATGTTGAAAGAAAACTGGCCGGTTCTGGCCGCCAGATGTAGATAGTGAATGTTTCACCTTACATTTATGTGGGGCACATCCCTTTCATTCGGCATATGTAACAAGAACCCACATGACCTCCCTCATGCACGTGCCATGCACGTGAAAACTGCAGTATTGACATATTTGAGCTATAATGTCATATTTTCGTTTCACCTGTGGCCACACAAAGGGCTCAAACACAAAACAGACAAGTGTCTGTGACACGTAACTATGTTACCTATATGCATGCAAAGTTTTGCCCGCACAGGTTGAAAAGTGCGTGCGGTGGGACGGCTATGCTTGTTGTGGTCAATATCTTCCACTTTCTTAAAATCCTTCCCTGTGAGGGAGTATCTCGAGAACGCCAAGCACCACGTCCACGCAATTTTGTCACAGGCATTATGAGTGTCACACCTCTTTTCAGTGCCACCAGCATCGCCATGGGTACGCCATGTCACCGGTGGCGCGTGCAAAAGTGGTCCCCATACAATAGGCACCGTAAGGCTATCTTTATGGCGATATTGTGCAAAACTCAACAATTCACTTTTTTTCCTTGTTTGGTCACAACCAGCCAATGATGTGTGCTAAACATCCACAAAGTGGGTTTGAGATTGAAATCCGGTGACAGGCGTTACAGCAAAAAATGCAGTGAACCTCCATTCCGGAGAAATTATGTTTTAGAAATGTTTGATATAAATGCACAGATACACACCACACCCTGACTCCACGACTTGTTATAAACGCTACAGATGCCCGCAACCGCCACACATCATCCAAGCGGTCAGCATCCATAAGGGGTGCAAGCTGCACCCCCTCAGGGGAGAGGGTGCGACCATTTTCTCGGGAAGTCTTCTGGTTTCTGAAATTTGCGAGTTACCGATACCAAACTTGGTGCACCAATAGAGCTCGACGAGCGCTTTCTGGCGCTGTGTCACTTTGGGTGATCGGGTGCTGAATGCGCGTGCGGTGCACGTGCAGGCGGTTTTCACACCTGTTTCGGAAATGGTCGTTTCCACTCACAAGATACCGAAACTGGGCGCGATATTATTTATCTGGGCGCGATAATTGTCCTCGGTTGGTGTATTGACACACACCACATGCATTCCGAGGCATTCCGATTACCCCGAGGGGTGCACCTGGCACGTGCACAGGGTATCCCGTTGCGCACCGTTTTGCCATATCAGGCGAACTACGCCTCCTAGAGCGCTACAATTTGGCACAGTGGTACATGTACACCCACCATGGTCATTGCAAGTTACTCTGACCGCATCGGGGTAAGGACCTGCACGTGCGCCATGTACCCCCTCATATGTAAGGGTATGTGTAAGGCGTTATTGTGGAAAATTGAACTATGAACTTTTTTCCTTATTGTGCCCGTAGCCGGCCAATGACGTGTTCTGAACACCATCAAGGTGGTTTTTAGCGATTGAAATCTTGTGAGAGGCGCTAGAGCGAAAAATGTACTGAACCTCCATTCCGGAGAAATAATGTAGTATAGAGTCGGCTGTAGCCCACCTGTTGGAAGTTTGCCGTCGTACCACAGCCACAGTTTCTGGCCGATTGGTTTCAAACTTATAGGATTTCATAAGGTCATAGGTACCCACAATTGATCTCGTTTTTTAAATACTGGTGACCTAAGGTCGGGTCAATTTCGTGACCTACCCATTATAAGTAAATCGGGAAATATTCAAATGCATCCTATTTCGAGGATAGACATGACATCAGTCCAATTCCTTCAGTATCATGTTATCATAGGTCATTATTGACCATCCAGATACAATTTTTGTTCCGTTATCCCTGCAGTGTCAGCCGAAGTCATCCGAGGTCACCAACACTTTGTTGTCCATATTACTCGACAGAATGAAGATAGAGAAGTGAAACCGTCACCAATGTGTCTGTGTCGTCGAGACACGTCTCCCAATATGCAACATGACCTGCTTGGGTCACCACTTGACCTTGACCTGAGGTCAAATTTTTCAGAGGACCTAACCATTATTTTTTTATTATTAAAAGCACCTTGACGAGACAAACACGATGCCGTCAACATTATTGCCTTATATTTATTAGGTAAAACGCTATTTGCAATACACTATGATTTCTGCGGAATGGAGGTTCAGTGCATTTTTCGCTCTAGCGCCTGTCACAAGATTTCAATCGCTAACCCACCTTGAGGGTGTTTAGAACACGTCATTGGCTGGCTACGGGCACAATAAGGAAAAAGTTAACGATTCAATTTTCCACAATAACGCCTTACACATACCCTTACATATGAGGGGGTACATGGCGCACGTGCAGGTCCTTGCCCCGATGCGGTCAGAGTAACTTGCAATGACCATGGTGGGTGTACGTGTACCACTGTGCCAAATTGTAGCGCTCTAGGAGGTGTAGTTCGCCTGATATGGCAGAACGGTGCGCAACGGGATACCCTGTGCACGTGCCAAGTGACCCCTCGGGGCAATCGGAACGCCTTGGAATGCATGTGTTGTGTGTCAATACACACAACCGAGGACAATTATCGCGCCCAGTTTCGGTATCTTGTGAGTGGAAACGACCATTTCCGAAACAGGTGTGAAAACCGCCTGCACGTGCACCGCACGCGCATTCAGCACCCGATCACCCAAAGTGACACAGCGCCAGAAAGCGCTCGTCGAGCTCTATTGGTGCACCAAGTTTGGTATCGCTAACTCGCAAATTTCAGAAACCAGAAGACTTCGCGAGAAAATGGTCGCACCCTCTCCCCTGAGGGGGTGCAGCTTGCACCCCTTATGGATGCCGACCGCTTGGATGATGTATGGCGGTTGCGGGCATCTGTAGCGTTTATAACAAGTGGTGGAGTCGGGGTGTGGTGTGCATCTGTGCATTTATATCAAACATTTCTCAAACATAATTTCTCCGGAATGGAGGTTCACTGCATTTTTTGCTGTAACGCCTGTCACCGGATTTCAATCTCAAACCCACTTTGTGGATGTTTAGCACACACCATTGGCTGGTTGTGACCAAACAAGGAAAAAAGTGAATTGTTCAGTTTTGCACAATATCGCCATAAAGATAGCCTTACGTATGGGGACCACTTTTGCACGCGCCACCGGTGACATGGCGTACCCATGGCGATGCTGGTGGCACTGAAAAGAGGTGTGACACTCATAATGCCTGTGACAAAATTGCGTGGACGTGGTGCTCGGCGTTCTCGAGATACTCCCTCACAGGGAAGGATTTTAAGAAAGTGGAGGATATTGACCACAACAAGCATTAGCCGTTCCACCGCACGCACTTTTCAACCTGTGCGGGCAAAACTTTGCATGCATATAGGTAACATAGTTACGTGTCACAGACACTTGTCTGTTTTGTGTTTGAGCCCTTTGTGTGGCCACAGGATGAAACGAAAGTAGGTCATTATAGCTCAAATATGTCAATACTGCAGTTTTCACGTGCATGGCACGTGCATGAGGGAGGTCATGTGGGTTCTTGTTACATATGCCGAATGAAAGGGATGTACCCCACATGAATGTAAGGTGAAACTTTCGCTATCTACATCTGGCGGCCAGAAGCGGCCAGTTTTCTTTCAACATGGCTTGTATCGCACCGTGAAAGCACGTGTACTTTGCACCCCTGCTGCTCCCATCCCAGGTTGGGTGAGCCATCGCCACGCTGGTCAATGGTGGCCCCATTAATTCTTTTTAGAATGGTGTGACACACGACTAGATTCGAGCTATGTCCAGGTGCGACCCTATCGACCCCTCCCTAGCCTTGTGAACCTGACACGGTCAGTGAGTCATCAGCCACACTTATCACGGCAAAGTGAGATAGTGCGGCGTCGCCGTCTGTGAGACAAGTTCTTTGCTCGGTAGCTGTGTTTCGTTCCCCACACACATCCCCTCTGACTGGTGCTGTTTCCCCTGCGTTACAGGCGTCCCACTCCTCAGGCAACTACCGGCACCGGGGGAAAGACGATGGCTACCATGTATGCCACCAACATGTTTGAAAATGGAACGTTCATGGTAAGGGCAGTGTTGGATTTTTCATTTCATGATCTGGTCCCGGAGAGTAAAAATCCATTGGTGGAGAGTAAAATTGTATTGTCAGGCAAGTTAATATTTCCAATTTTTTTTAATTTACTTGGAAAGTAAAAAATACTGATTTGTAATAGATATTAAATCCTTGTGAGGAAAGTTGAATTATATTTTAACTACAATGTCGGTAAGATCAGGCGAAAAGAGAGCAAATTTCCTGAACAAATATGAAGAGAGCAAAATGCTTTGGACCCAAAAAGTCCAGAAAATGGCCCAAATTCCAAGGCTGCTCCCATGTGAGGTCAATGCTCTAGGTATCGCAGCGGCCACTAAGCATTTGGCGCCGCTCATAACACAGGCAACCGCACTAACAACCTCCGCGCAGGAACGCCATTAGGCGGCACTGGCGTAGTACATCGAAATTTTAATTTTTGACCATCGAAATTAAATGACTGATCTTTCTTATAAAACAATACAATTAGTGTGGTTCTATCTATAAATACGTAACATTTTCTCATTTTATGTGCTATTTATCAAAAATAATTATTCGCAAATAACTTTTGAATGAATCAAGCTAGTAGGGTAAACGCAACCTTACTGTTCTCGTCAAGACATGTTGAATAACATGCAATATGACCTATTGCTAGCATTTCTTGACGTTGACCTCTGGCCCATGTACAGTGTACACTAGAGCCCTTCATGGAGTGGGAATCCCGTACAGGAATGATGGAAACGGGACGGGAATGGGTGGGAATGGGCAAACTTTTGGAAAATTAACGGGTTGGAACGGGCTACGGGACAGACCACAAAACGTGAAATATGCTAAAACGGGTGGGAACGGGAGCCCCATCAATTATGAATTCGGATTGGAGCGGGTTTGGGTCTGGCTGAATGGGCTGGAACGGGATGGGGCTTCACATGTGTCCCGTGAAGGGCTCTAGTGTACACGTCAGTTTTTGACAGCCCATATCAGCGGGAATTTATGGCTCAGTTTCGATTTGTTATATATTGTTGGAATGGTAATGAGATACTCTACAAGATAATACTGTTAGTTTTTTAATTTGGTATTTTTTTACATTTTGAAACTTCTTTGGTGACCCCTAGAACATCGACATTTCACTGTTTTACATTAATTGTATGAATCAGCAATTGTCTTGGAAATAAATAGCTAAAATTCCTATAATTCTGTCTATCAGTCATCCGTCAAATTTTAGCATTTTAAGATGTTTTTTTTTAAATGAAAATTGATAAGTAAATATCATTCAATTTTACCCATTTATAGGCAGAAGCACATACATTTTAGCTTTTTATAATAATACAATATTCATAAAATTGCTGATGTCGAAAAGTATAATTTCGATGTTCTAGAAGTTACGAAAAGTAAAAAAAATAATACATTTATAATTTTATCAAAATTGAAAAACTAACAGTTTTATGTTGCAGAGTATCTCATTACCATTATAACAATATATAACGGCGCCAAGTGACCATAAGTAGTCGGTGCGCCCAAAAAAAAAATAATCATCATCATCATCACAACAATATATAACAACTCGATATGATATCGGTATTGAATTCCCGGTGATATGGGCTGTCAAAAATTGACGTGTATAATTCATTTAGGCCGGGCCATGAAAAACATATTTCAGATTAATAGTGAAATTATCATGCGCTGTCATTGCAAGCTTGCATTAATTTTAAAAAAAAAAATCAAATTTGGAGGTCGCAACCGGCCGGACACTTTTGCCATTTTTCATCAATATCGTACATTTTGGAATTAATACTTCTTTTAACGTTTTTTTAAATATCATTTTCGAATTATCGGTATGCTGTTTGACAGCCGTCGTTATTTTCATAAAGTTATTACATTGAAGCTGTTTCTACGCATTTCCCGTAAGGAATTTAAGGCACCCGCTCGTAGCGTCATCTATTGAGCGGAATTGCAGTATATGTACTAGGTGCAGTTTTCCGGCTGCGGAGGCCTGCAGAGTGGCTCCACACGCGATGAAATATAATACACACAGGTTAACTCAGTGATAACTGGATCTGGAGACAGGACAGGTACCGGGCCTCACATCTGGAGATAGGACAGGTACCGGACCTTACGTCTGGAGGCAGAACAGGTACCGGCCCTCACGTCTGGAGACAGGACAGGTACCGACCCAGGACAGGTCACGTCTGTATACAGGGCAGGTACCGGGCCTCACGTCTTGAGACAGGACAGATGCCGGGCCTCACGTATGGAGACAGGACAGGTACCGGGCCTCACGTTTGAAGACAGGACAGGTACCGGGTCTCACGTCTTGAGACAGGACAGATGCCGGGCCTCACGTATGGAGACAGGTATCGGGCCTCACGTCTGGATACAGGACAAGTACCGGACCTGGAGGCAGGGCAGGTACTGGGCCCCACGTTTAAGACAGGACAGGTACCGGGCCCCACGTTTAAGACAGGACAGGTACCGGGCCTCATGTCTGGAGACAGGACAGGTACCGACCCTCACTTCTGTATACAGGACAGGTACCGGGCCTCACGTCTGGAGACAGGACAGGCCCCGGGCCTCACGTCTGGAGATAGGACAGGTACCGGGCTTCACGTCTGGAGGCAGGACCGGTACCGGACCTGGAGATAGGACAGGTACCTGTCCTGTCTCGAGGGGCGGATCAAGCTCATTCAGTCAAATTTGTTTGGCACGCACTCCTCCCCACCCACCGTAATTCATTTTCCATGGAGTTAATCTGCTGGTGTTCCATTTCAGTGCGTGTGGAGCTCCTCTGCAGACCTCCGCAGCCGGGAAACTGCTCTTAGTGCATAAATTGCAAGTCCGCTCAATAGATGGCGATGTGAGCGGGTGCCTTAAAATCCTTACGGGAAATGCAGAGAAACAGCTTCATTGTCCGTCATAACTCCATGACAATCACTACGGTTGTCAAACAGCATACGGGAAATTCGAAAATGACATTTACAGTTTTTTAATTGATGCCCAAACGTACGATATTGACGAAAAAAAATTGAAAGTGTCCCCCATAAAGAGGCCGGTTGGCACCTCCAAATTTTATTTGACAAATTAAAAAAAAAATCATGTAAGTTTGTAATGATATAACGCATGATAATTGCACTATTAATCTGTGCATGCTCGCAAAAAAAAACCATCGAATGACCCGGCCTAGACTGTACATGGGCCTCAGTTCAAGGTCAAGAAATGCTAGCAATAGGTCATATTACATGTTATTCAACGTGTCTTGACGAGAACAGCAAGGTAAACATTTGGTGTTTTTTAGCATTGTCATCGTGCTCAGCGGCGGACATCCGTATGATTGGGCGCCAGCTGAAGCATTTGGTGCCTTTTCTTTGATTATATCTTTCGTCGGCTCTACTGAGTTTTCACAAAATGTAATTGCTTTTATCTTGGCATGTTCACATTGTCAATATCGCGTGATACGTCAGTATAGACCACACACCTTTGCGCGCTGTCCGGTCGCGCCACAGTAGGCGTCCAGTAGGCGTCCGGTCGCGCCACAGTAGGCGTCGGCATGCGGCTGAACGTGCTTTTCGTCATTGATGCGTGAACAAGAGCGAACATAAATTGTGGAACGCGATGATAGACTCGTGACTGGAATGTAATGCAACTGATTTCCATTAGCTGTCGCTAGTGATTCAAACCGAACTGTGTTAATATGTTAATTTTAACCCGCCATTGACTGGGGGGGGAGGGGGTAATGCCCCCCCCCCCTTCCCCTGATGAACTTTCGTAATAGCTCAAAAACCAATAGCGCTATCAACGTGAAACTTTACCTTCTTCTACAGCGATTTTACGTCTTCTGCGAAAAAATAAAGCAATTTCGTCGAGAAAAAAATAGAGTTATAGCGAATTTAGTGACGTCACTACACGCGGGTTTTGCACCAAAATCAGCTCAACTTTAACAGACCGTGCAAATGCCATATTTTAAGCAAAATGCAATCCAAAAACGTCCAAAGATATAAAATGGCAAGGGCTACAACATGGCTATCTCGGAATTGTGAACATTGCGGTTTTTGACCACACAATAAAACATAAACCCACAAAATCTATTTTTTTTCTTCAAAGATGTAAAAATACTGAATATATGTCAGAGAACCACATACGGGAACTACCATACCTAATTTCAAAATGATATCACCATTTTTGACTGACTTATGACATCTAAAGTATGGGTAACTCATGACGTCATGTTTTGAAATTGCGTCTTTTTGGCTTGTATTGACCAGATACGGACAGATGAATGCCACCACTGTATTTCTGAGACAAAACTGGTGAGAAACATGTCTTTTTTATTTATGTTTATCAATTTCAAATTTTGACCTTCAGTGACCTGAACTTGACCTGAACTTGACATTAACTTCACGTAAATGAAGTCAGGTGGTAAAATGACTATCACTATCGAATTATACGTGACAAATAACCCATAAAACATGTGTTGCATGACTTTCGTAGATATGTTGCGCATAGTGACCTGTTGTGACCTGACCTTAATCTTTGCCATCAATCTCAATTTAGCTCATGCGGGATGTGTATCATACCTTTGGCAGCACTTTGGGGGATCATGGTCGTAATCGAAGGCTTTGGATGGCAAGTATGGCCCATAAACTCAAATGCGTCGATTTTGACATTTTACCTGACCGTTACCTGACATTTGACCTCACTTTGACATTTTTTTTAGTATCCTTTAGATTCGTCTCATTGAGAGCTTTCTATTGCCGCCTTGCGCGTCTCGCTGCGATCATGGGTTCGGAAGATATCGAGGGGAGGGGCGTTTAACCCGGCAGTCACTGGGGTATATTCTGTATGTAACACGACTCACTGGGGGTGGGGGTGGGCTTTTTTAGCACCCCTGGTATCTTCCGAACCAATGATCGCAGCGAGACGCGCAAGGCGGCATTCGAAAGCGCTCAATGAGATAAACCTAACGCAAACTTAACAAATTCAAATTAAGGTCACATGTCAGGTCACGGCCAAGTCAAACGTCAAAATCGAGGTATTTGAGTTTATGGATAATACTTGCCATCCATGGCCTTCGATTGCGCCTAGAATCACCCAAGGTGCTGTCAAAGGTATGATACATATCCCACATGAGCTAAAGTGAGATTGTTGGAAAAGATCAAGGTCTAGGTCAGGTCACAAAAGGTCACTACACACAAAATATCTACGACAGTCATGCAGCACATGTTTTATGGATGCTTTTACGCGTATAATTCGATAGTGGCAGTTATTTTACCACCTGACTTCATTTACGTGAAGTTAGTGTCAAGTTCAGGTCAAGTTCAGGTCACTGAAGGTCAAAATTTGAAATTGATAAATCGAAATGAAAAAAGCATGTTTCTATATCAGTTTTATCTATAAAACAAACACAGTGCTGGCATTTATTTGTCTGTACCCGGTCAATAAAAGCCAAAAACGCAATTTCAAAATATGACGTCATGATTTACCCATACTTTATATGCCATGACAGTCAAAAAAGATTATATCATTTTGAAATTTGGAAGAAAAAAAGTGAAATTTTTGGGATCAAAAACCAAGATTTCCGAAATTTCGAGATAGCTGGTTTGTAGCCCTTGCAATTTTCTACCTTTTAGCGTTTTTCAATTGCATTTTGCTTCAATGCGGCATTTGTACGGCCTGGCAAAGTTTAGCCGATTTTGGTGTCAAAATCGTGTTAAAGGGAAATAATGACCTTTTAATTTTGTTAGCAACAATTTCTTTGGCTACCGTTATGTTTTTAAAATTATTTTATTTAAATTTAAGAATTAAATAAAATTATTCCCAAATTCAAAGTTGTAAGTTTGGAAAAAATACAAAACAAGTGCCTTGTGTACTTCATGAAGGTCATTGACAAATTCGTCCTTCCCTACCATTGTTAACATCGAGTGCGGCATTTGTGGAGGCTCTGTGACATTTCCGATCAAACTGAGCGCTGCTCGGACACCCGCTAGTAGCGCTTTCGTTCTCCATGGCAACCAGGCGTCAGCCAATCAAAAGCCAGAAAGGGAATACGTTCTGGCTTTTCATTGGCTCACGCCTGGTTGCCATGGAGAACGAAAGCGCTACTAGCGTGCGTTCGAGCAGCGCTCTGATCCGTGAAGCAATCCGTGAAGCATCCGTGATGCATGACTGACTATCAGTATAAGTCATGAATAACAACAACATGCAAACTATACCAACTCGAATAAAATAAGGGCGGAATGAATTGAACCCCAGGCAAGCCAGTATTCGCAAAGCACTCGGCACTGCGCCACAATAACAAAAGGTGAGGGAAATGCATATTGGATACAATATTATTACGTCACAAGTTTCTGAAGTGTCAACTACTATGAAATACAGTGATAAAATACCTTTAATAATGATTAACAAGAAAATTCAAACTTAAAAACAATAATTTGAATAAGTCTTTAATTAGCTTTCAACTCAAAATCAGATATATTTTGCTATATAATGCTACACAAGAATGGCACCAGTGACGTCATTAACAAAGCTTACTACGGGACTTGGGTATACTAATCAGGAACTACTCGCCAAGTGCGCCGAGATGGTTAAGTGCGCCGAGAAGCATGCCAATGACTTTGTAAACAAATCGCCGACGCTAAATAGGTCGCCGTCGATGTGCATCGATGAGCTTCCGATTTAATTGCCAGTTTTGTGTTATTGTTGGTTAGTTTTTGGGGGAAAAATGATTATTTTTCATGATAATATAAAGCATAGTGTTATATACAGCCACAGACAAATTATACAATACTCCTAATGTTGAAAACAAATGAATTGATTTTAAAAAAATTGAGGGTCGCAACCACTAACTATGCCGCCGTTGATGTGCATCGATGAGCTTCCGATTTTATTGCCACTTTTTCAATCGCTGTTAGTTTTAGAAGATCGCCGGGCATATAATCACAACAAGCAGAACGCACAATATATTTTCCACTCCATTGCGTAAAAAAAAACAATACGAGAATAGCCCGCAGTTTGATGACCAAAAGTACTTGCAAGTACCGGTCGTTAAAAGTGTGGAACGCTTATCAACTTTAACTTGAAATATCTTTCGGTAGGAAAGTTTTCATGCAAAATGTGATGAATTTACAATATATTTTGGTCTCGTCTGGCGATTTCAAGTGCTAACTCCATTTTTGTGGAAAAAGGTCATTATTTCCCTTTAAGTGACGTCACTAAATTCACTATATCTCGAAAAATTTCTGACTGAATTTTTTCATTGTTTTCTCAAAAGGTGTAAAAATGATGCCCGGAAAGGTACTGAAAGTTTGGCATCGATATCTGCATTAGTTATTGAGATAATCCTAATATTCCTAGGGGGGGGGGGGCTAACCCCCCCCCCCCCCCCCGTCAATCGTGTTATGCTGAGACCCCAGTGAATATCGGGTTAAACTATGTTAATTGGGAGTACCTGGCTCCCTTTCTTACAACTTGTCGATTGGTGAAGGTATCTTATTTATTAGGTGTGGTCACTACTCCCACCAAAACATTCATCTGTATCACACGGTCACAGCAATAGTGGGTGACTAAACTCCTTTATTTAAAGATGCAACAATGTTTAAGTGAAATAAGGACATGACAATTTACCAATACCGCGGAAATAATGTCAAAATTATCACTGAGGTGTTACACGCGCCCTGGAGGGCCTCTGACAAGTGCACGTCCTGGAGGGGAGGGGGATTCCGCCCCCCTAAAATATCGCCCCTATAAAAGCTAAAATAACCAAATTTGTAGGGTAGGGAGGTTCTGTAGGGAACTTTTTTGCGAAATTTGCATGACCCTAGGTCTTCGAGGTCAAATGGGGTCAAATATGATACAATTTTCAAATTTCAGCACTTTGCTCCAGAACCCCAAAGAATATCTCAAGAACGATGATAGCTAGGAACAAACTGAAAAAAACAATCGAAAGATTTTGACATTTGCAATCGCCATGGTGTCCTCAAATTTTAGCTCAGGTCGACAGTTTAGGCTCCAGAGGTCATCAAAGGTGAAAAAGGCTACTTATGACAAAACGGTTTTTCGCAATTAACTTTTTACCTTATACAGATAAGGCAATTATTTTGACGCCATCGTGTTCGTCACGCCAAGGCACTTAGAATCATATTCATGTTGACCAGTTAAGGTCAACTTATAAATTTGACCTCAGGTCAAGGTCAAGTGGTGACCCAAGTAGGTCATGTTTCATATTGGGAGACGTGTCTCGACGAGACAGACACATTGGTACCGGTTTCACTTCTCTATATTCGTTCTGTCGAGTTATTGACAAAACAAGGTGTTTGTGACCTCAGATGACCTCGGCTGACCCTGTAGGGGCCACTGAACGAAAATTGCACCTGGATCATCAAGAATGGCCTATGATAACATACTCCAGAAGGAATTGGACTGATAGCATGCGTATCCTCGGAATAGAAGGCATTTGAATATTTCCCCATTGACTTATAATGGGGGAGGTGACGAAATTGACCCGACCTTAGGTCACCGATATACAAAATCAGAGATATACAAATTGTAGGTACCTATGACCAAAGCCCTATAAGTTTGAAACCGATCGGCCTAAAACTGTGGCTGTGGTACGACCGCAAACTTTTGGGGGTGGGGTCATCACGTGACCTGGCCTGGTGACCTGACCTGAGATGACTCGAAGTCAAGAATTGCACGTTTTGTGGGTAGTTGATTTCCGAACAGGTACGCAAAAAACGGCGGCGCTGCGCGCTGCCGTTTTTCCGCTATCCTCGAAAATCCTTAGGGGTGGGCGGATTTCGCCCCTTCCCCGCCCCTCCAGGGCGCGTGTTAACTGTCGAATGCCTTAGCTGTCAGGATACTATAACTTTTGGGTAATCGTGTAATCGCTTAGCTGTAATCGTGAAGGACAGTCCCCGTAACACAACTTTGGTGTTCTTCTTCTCAAAATATTGACAGGTTTCGACTTTCGCGGAATAATCGAGGACAGTTTACGAGAAATAAAAAGTGACAAAGATGCATTTAATATGTTTTTAAAGTTTGAAATTCGCGGTCCGTAACACCCACAGGTATTGCTAATGTATTTTAGTATATGGATATATTGTCTTATGACCGGTCATTCTTAGGCGGTAACGGCGAAACTGCAGTGGCCTGCTATACCTGAGCGAGTATAAACTGTGCAATATGTGCTGTGTGATGTGTGTCTGTCTATCAGAACCTGTTGGTGATCTTAAATCGGACCTTTGTGTGTATGACTGTGTGGCAAGACCTGAATGTCTGACTGTCGGGACTTGTTTATGAGCCAATCTCACCAGTGTGTATTTCTTTCTGGCAGTCACCTTAATACCAAATATGTGTCGATGTGTTTCTAGCAGGACCCTTGTGTCCGTCCAATGTGTATGTGTCAGGCAATGTCAATGTGACAGGACCTGTATAGGAGCTGGTCTGACCTGAGTATGACTGTCTGTCTGTGAGGAGGACCTGTATGTGACTGACCTGTTTGCATCCCTGTCTTGACAGGACATGTACGCGTACATGAGTGAGTCGCCGGCTGGACCCGACTTCAGTCAGCCCGAGCAGCTCGTCTGGCGTCAGCTCGGCCTCCAGTACGGAGACTGGGTCAACGGACCTGACGGCGACGGCATCTTCTCCCACCAGCTCACCTACAGACCCTCTCAGGTACACCAGGGATCGGCGTGGAGTTGTGGAGCAACAGCCGTGAGTTTGGTCAAAGGCGGATTATGTAGGGGAGTAGAGAGGGAGATCATATATGTGGTGCCAGCGGCCGATGTTTGGTCATATGTTTGGTCATGTTGTTCCTCCCAGACGGTTCATGGCCGCCCGTCAGTCATCGGTTCCAGATGGCGCATGAAGCCGCCGGCCAAGGCCGCCAGTGTCACCGTCTTGCAGCTGCGTCGGGTCAACGTAGATGGAGCCGAGCAGTCGGAGGCGTGCACCGACCCGGCTCGGGCATCGGAGCAGTACGTGCTCCGGCGTGTCCACTTCTTCGCGGCACACGGCGCAGAGCGCCGCCGGGCACTGCTTGTCCCGGCATCCCGGGCACGCCGGCGCCGGGAGGCCGGGAGGCGGCCGATCCGATGGAGGTACTGGCGCGACCGGCCCCAGTGGCCGGCGTGCAGCTGGTATACGTCCACGGCCGCCGCCCCCCCCCCCCCCCCCGATTCTCACCGAGGACCGGGCTCGGCATCCGCCCCCCCCCCCCATATTCCCTGGAAGAGGCTGTCCGGCCAGGTCCGCCGCCAAGCCCTGGTAGCAGCTCGGGCTACGACCTTGGTGATGGTGCCGACGTCCGCTGGTGCCGCTTGTGGGAGGCCGGCGGCCTCGCCTCCCAGGTCATACAGGTAGCGGCACCAGTCTTCACTCTTCATCCTAGCCGTCATTTAGATCGGTTTCCCTTCCGGCAAATGAAGTTCAAATGTGCTGGCGGTGTTTTGTTACATTATCTATTGGATTTGAACGTGGTGACTTTACTTGTGTGTAATACGCATCGCTTGTTGTTGTTTTTTCAGGCGGTACTGAACAACGGCTCTGTATACCTGCACGTTGTCATCGTGCGGGAGGGACGATCGCCGGACCCGTCCTCCGGCAAACTCTACTCGCCGCAAGAGACAATCCTGGGAACAAAACGGCTCAACAAGTAAGTTTTGAGGGAATGGTGGGTGCTCCAAATGTCTTTCGTTATGAATAGTGAGCGGACTCCAGTGGCATGGGGTGAACTGCGGGTTTCGTTTGCCTGCGATGTCCCTGATTCCTGGAAACATTCCCTCGTCTTTCCCATCCACAAGTCCGGCGACCCATCCAATCCATCCAACTTCCGGCCAATATCCATAGTTCCTGTGATTGCCAAAATTGTAGAGCGGGCCGTTTACCAACAGCTCTACAGTTACCTTTCCATGAATCATCTCCTCGCACCCACTCAGCACGGTTTTCGTCCTCGCCACTCGACGGAAACCGCACTGATAACCATTTCTGACCACATCCTTTCCGCTAACGACCGGGAGAGATTTCCCTCCTTTGCCTGCTGGACTTGACCAAATGCTTCGATGTGATAGACCATTCCAAACTTCTGACGAAATTACAGCTCTACGGAATTGACATTTCCTGCTGGTTTTCGGCTTACCTTCGGGACCACACCCAGAGTGTCAGCTTCACTGACAACCTGGGAATTACCCAAAAGTTTCCACCACTTCCCAATGGCATCGGGGTTTTTGCAAGGCCTTGCTCTCGGTCCGCTGCTCTATTGCATCTTTGTCAACGACCTGAGTCTGTATGCCGAAGGCTCAGTGATCGTTCAGTACGCCGACGACACTCAAATTTTGATTAGCGGCAGAAAATCCGAATTCAAAAACGTTGTCGCTCAAATGGAGCGTACCTTGACCTCTCTTGATGTTTGGTTCCGTGCCAGCGGACTGAAAGTAAACGCCGGAAAGACTCAGCTGATGCTTTTGGGAAGTGCTCAAAATTTACGACAAGTCCCCAGCTTCACGGTGAAATTTCGCGATCATGATCTCATCCCCGTTTCGGAAGCAAAAAACCTTGGTTTACTCTTTGATCGCACTCTCAGCTGGGACAACCACGTATCTGCAGTCACTAGGCACTGCGTTGGCACTCTCATCGGTCTATCACATCTTAGGAGCTACCTGCCACTCTCTGTTGTCTCCGCCCTGGTCAGCGCCTTGGTTCTCTCACAGATCCGTTACTGTATATCAGTGTACGACAATGGTACACAGAAAAACTTATCCCGGATCCAACAAATTATTTACTATGCAGCAAAAGTTATTTTCGGCCGCAAAACATTTGATCACGTATCGGATCTGTTAGAGAAACTCGGTTGGTTCAGTGCTGGCGACCTGGTGCAGTACCACACACTGTGGCTGGTACATAAGGCACGCCGCCTGAGCGAGCCGGAGGCGCTGGCCAGCGGCCTCGTCCGCGTGTCGGACACCCGTGACCGTCACACCAGGCAGGACGGTAGTCTGTATGTGCCCAGGTCCCGAACGGAGATGGGCCGCCGGCGCTTCCTTAGCCGTGCGCCGCAGCAGTACAACCAGCTACCACTGGACCTGACACGGCTCCCGTTACCCGTGTTCAGCAGACACCTCAGGCGCCACCTGTGCCGGGACCTGGGCTGAGAACCTGTTCTGCCAGCGTTGAGCTTGTCTTCTTATATCTTATACGACAGGCATGTATGGAATGTGTACGTGTGTATCTGTTTGTGAGCATGTTTTGGACCACCCTCCTCGTATGTTTTATCTTTTTGACGAGAGGCCGTAAGAGCCACAAGTTTATTGTGGATGGTTTCAATATATGTATGTCTATGCGAAGTAAAAGCGAAAAGGTCATCTGGGCCGGATTCGAACCAGCGACCTATGGATGTCCGTTGGGAACCGCTACTGTCCACCGCTCCACCAACTGATCTACTACATAGAGGAGATCGGCGGAGCGGCGTCCGAATTGACACCTTAACTTGCGCGATAATATCAGTTCGATCAATCATTGTGAAAGAGCTGTGAAAACAACGCCCAACATCGAATGGAGTTTTGAGATTCCATGTATGATTTAACCCGCAAGTTACTGGGATATATTTCATAACTCGACTTACTGGGGGGGGGGGGGGGGGGTCTATTCCCCCCCCCCCTCCCTCGGATCTCCGGAACTACTGGACCGAATGTAAAAATTCAAACGACATTCGATAGCCCTGGGAAATTTATCGAGGGAAACATAATATTGTTGACTTCGAGGTCACCGATGACGTCACAGGTCAGGTCAAGTACAAAATGTTTGACCGTGTCAAAAGGTCTCGATGGATGGAATTGTCGCGCAAAATTGCGATATTAAACGCATAAGCACTCAATAAATCGGTATGATTCGTGTGTCTGACACTTCTAAGTATCTTTCTAAGCTGTTTATAACCTTGGGTCAGGTCAAGGTCATCCAAGGTCACGAGGTCAAACTGCAGATTACGGTCATTAGGCGTTGTAACACATGTTTATGGGTTTGTTTTTCGTCTAGAACGCTAAAAATGACCTTAGAACATTGTTTGTTCCATATAAATAGAAGTAAAAAGCAAAAACGGAAATGCGTTTTTTATGCTTTGCGAGGTGGTCGATTTTTGTCATTTAAAGGTCATAAGTCAGTCATTTTTGAAGATATCGACTTCAAATTTGGTACACATATTCACCGAATACGTCTCGATCACATATATTTCGTTTTTTAGATAAATCTGATTTTTTGTTGAAAATTTTGAGAGAGAAAAAAATTAAAAAATCCGAGATAGCAGTTTGATAGCCTGGTCTATTGTCAGTAATTTGATTTAAGACAATTGAGTTTATCTTAAACATCGTACCTTTGACAGCGTTTTCCGCGAACTATTATTTTGCAACAAAAACCGAAGAGCATGACGTCACTTTGACGTCATTCCCGGTTGACCTATCATGACCTCATATTTGTCCTTTTGCCAACATGTGTATAATTGATTTGAGAGAAGGTACTGCAAGCTTGGTGACGATACTGGTGTCCGTTTATAAATTATTGCAAAATAACGGGAGGGGGGGGGGGAATAGCCCCCCCCCCCCAGTAAGTCGCGGGTTAACCCGCGCCCTGGTGGGGGGGAGATCCCCCCCCCCCCCCCCCCCGCCGGCAGTTTTTTTTTTTCATCATAGCAGGAAAACGGCGGCGCGCAGCGCCGCCAAATTTTGCATAGCTGTTTGGGCATCAGTTACCCACACTGTTAAAGTTTTTACCCCAGGTCATGTCAAGTCAGGTCACCAGGTCACTTAAAAAGTGACATCACCTAGAATGTTTGTGATCGTGCCAAAGCTACAGTTTTGGTCGGACAGATTTGAAACTAGCAGGATATCATGAGGTCATGAGTACCTCGAACTCGTTTATCTCGGATTTTTTTATATCGGTGACCTAAGGTCAGTTAAATTTTCTGACCTCCCCATTATAAGTGAATGGGAAAATATACAAATGCTTACTATTCAACGAATCTGCATGGTATCAGGTCAATTCTTTCAGAATCATGTTATTTTAAGCTCATTATTGATGACCCATGTGCAATTGCTGCTCAGTGACCCCTGTAAGGTCATATGAGGTCATCTTGAGGTCATCATCAATGTTTTGCTAATAACTATTGCTAGAATAAAGATAGAGACTAGTGGATGACATCACTGTGTTTGGCTCGTCAAGCCGCGCCCTATATGCAACATGACCTACCTGGGTCACCGAATGACCTTGACCTGAGGTAAAATTTTGAGTTTGACCTAACTATGTCATAAGTAGTATGTTACGATGTGCCTTGATGGATAAACACGATGGTGGTAACAGTATTGCTCTATCTTTATTCAGTAAAAGGATATTTGCGAAAAACAGTTTTGGCCAAGTCAGACTTTTTGACTTTTCATGATCTCTGGAGCCTAAAAATGACCTTAGAACATTGTTTGTTCCATATAAATAGAAGTAAAAAGCAAAAACGGAAATGCGTTTTTTATGCTTTGCGAGGTGGTCGATTTTTGTCATTTAAAGGTCATAAGTCAGTCATTTTTGAAGATATCGACTTCAAATTTGGTACACATATTCACCGAATACGTCTATTGACCTGATGTCAAATTTAAGGACGCATTACCGATTGCAAATTTAAATGTCTTGCTATTGCTTTTTTCCGTTTGCTCCTAGCTATAATAGTTTTCGAGATATTTAGGCATGTTTGAAGCTGATGTCCAAAAACTGGAAAATTTGACATTTGATGACCTCTGGTGACCTCAATGTTTCAGTGTCCTAGCATTGGTAAATTTGGGTGGAAAACGACACCCTATGGATACTATTTTTCCACTCTCTTTCTTGAGTTTTACTGGAATTTTTCACTTATTTTCAAATGTATTGGATAATTGGAACCCTGATACTGATTAATGGATGTAATGATGGGGACAGCCTGTGTAGGGAAAGACAGGTAAGAATTGGCATAGGTACCTAATAACTAATTCTGGTGAGCGGGTAATTGGATATTGATAAAGCTGAGTACATATTTTGGGTTGAATTTTCCACTCTATGCTTATTTTTAGTCAGAATTTTCCACTCTGCACCTCAGCTTCAAAGCAATCCTAGGACCCTGCAATGTTCACCTGATAAAACACAAACACCTGAAGTAACTTCGAATATCCATGTCGAGAGCTTTCGAACGCTCTTTTCCGCGTATTTCTAGTACCTTTAGTTTTCGAGTAACTGGGGGTCATTTGACCCCACCACCATGGCGAAGTTGTTTCAGAGGCCACCAGGGCGTGGGTTAATATTCTCCAGCTCAATCCGATTTTCTCTGTTATGAAGACGTTTTTTTTTATCTCACGCATCCGATCTTTAAAGAAGGAAACATTTAATCAACAGTGCCGTCCCTTTACGAAAGTTGGGTTACTTTGGTGGTCGATTCTTTCCATGCAACGCCCAAAAGTGTAATGTCAGGGGCGTCGCCACCGGAGTCCTGGGGCCGCCCGCTCCCCTCCAGGATCGCTCCGCCCCCCCCCCCCCCCTCCAGATCAGCAGGATTTTACATTACCCTTATGGGAGCAGGGAGCAAAGGCCAACCACCTGGATCCCCCCCCCCCCCCACACACACACACACACACTCCAAATTGTGTTACGACGCTCGTGCGTAATGTTAAAACCTAAAATTGTGTGTGGGTGGGGGGGGGGGGGGGGACGCGTCCCCCCGCTTTTGGTACTCATGCATTTACTGGAGAAAGACGAGTGTCAACTTTAACGACTGCTCTATTCACTGGTATGTTCCTATAATGCAATATGATAGACAAAATATAGATTGAATGCAATGCAGATGTATATAAATGCAGAAAATGTACTTTCCATGGTTGCTTATCTGAGAAAGAGTAACTCGATTTTGACGGGCATGCTGGTCTTTGCAGGTTCAAACGGAAGGTGTACAGGCGAACCCAGAACCTGTTGACTGGAAACTCCGAAATATCTGAGGAGGACCTCAAGGTAAGTCAGCACACTCTCGTGCGGAATCTACCGCTGCTGCAGTTACTGGTGCTTTTCGACATTCCTCGGCTGTTCGACATTCCTCGGCAGAGTCGTTCCGTTCGTTGCGAGTACCACCAAACACTCGATCCCTGCTGTGTATTCGTCACAGAACATCAGCAGCACTACAATGTCGTGCACACACACACACCCACCCACACACAGTATTCCTCCGCAGACACTGATCCCGTCTGTATGTAGGTAGTCTTTCGCTCGGCGCCGGTACTCAGTAACGCGCCGGTACACGGGGAGCGTCTTAGGTAGGGGTGGCACTCGGTTTGAACCACGGCACGCCACTGTCGCACTAGAAGTAGCCGACGGCGGTCTCCAGTTCGAACTACGGCACGCTGCCGAACCTCAATCTTCGCCGAACTTGTTATCTTCGCTGAAATTTGATCTTTGCCGAACTTCAGACTTCACCGAACTTAGATCTTAGCCGAACTTCGAACGCGCGTCGCCGCCGCACTAGAAGTACCCAATAAGGGTGCAGAGCCTGCAGAGCGGCCTGCCTGTCAGCGGGGTCGGCCGGCGGACTGCGGCGCCACCGTCGCTGCCGGCGGGGGGCGGCGGGGGCAGGATGACGCTGAACGGTGCGACGCCGCTGCCCGGCCGAGGTGGCGCAAAGTACCCGAGCGGTGCCGCCCCGCTGGTGTGTCGGTTCGTGACTACACCGGCGCTCAGAGACAGTGGAAGGGGAAGGAAAACGATCGGCGGCGCTCCGCCGTGCCTGGAGATCCACGGCTGCCCGGCGCCGGTGCTGCCGACTGGTGGCGGCGGAGCGAAGCTGAGAGGACTGGCCCCGGCCGCCAGAGCGCCCCACGGCCGGTGGTCGGTGCCGTGTCCTCCGCTGGCGGACACGTCACCGCCTGAGACTGAGGGACTGGACTGAGTGACGTCAGATGGGGAAAGTTTGTCAACACTGACGTGGTACGAAGTTCCTCTGTCAACACTGGCTCTGTTGGAAGTTCCGTCGGTCTGGATGTTGGTCGGTTGTTCCACGTCGGTACGCTCTCCACTCGACTGTTCGGCGATGGTGCTGCTGGCTGGCGGCTGCGACAGGAAGCTATACATCCCCGCTGCGCCTGCGCCCTGCCCTTGGCGATCCTCCGCCCCGCCGCTGCCGCCCGGTGGAGGTATGTAGTATACAGTGGGGCGCGTCACGGGTGTCGGCATGGCCGGGGGCGTCACCCTCAGCGTCACCCGGCCTGGCTCGGTGGTCTGTGGCAGACGAATGAAGGTGGCAGAGGGGCGTGGTCTGTAGGTCACCGCCGCGCCCGGCGCCAACGTGCGGGTCACCAGTGCAGAGGGCTGCATCAGGAGAACGACCTTCCTCTTTCCGCTGACGCCGCCTGGCACTTGAATCGTACGAATGATGCTCGCCGGCGGCGCGGGGGACGCGGTCGCCGTCACTGGCGCCTCTGCCGGCGTCGACGCGCAGCTGAGCTTCGTCACCGTCCGGTAGATGACACTAGTGACGGTCACCGTCGGAGCCGCCTGCAGCGCCGGTGGTGCCGGTAGCGACACTGGGTTGCCGTTGATGGTGATCTGCTGGCGACGTCGACCGGTTAGCGACTCGTCAGGAGGCAGTGGCGGCGACTCATCCACTGCTGCAGCGATATCTGTAGCGAAGAAAGCGTCTAAATTCACCTCTGGTTCCTCCACCTCTGCGTGTGCGTCTTCTCCGTTGATGGTGAACGGCGTATTCGCCACCGCTGGAGATGATACCACTGGCTCTCCGTTGATCACCAGCTGCCCACTGACTTCGGCCGACTCGGTCGCCGCGGTATCTATGTCAAGGCCCTCCTCCACAGCCGCCGCGGTATCTATGTCAGCTGCTGATGCTGATTCTGGGGCCACTGTAGACACTGTGTCACCGTTAACAATCAGCCGCGTGTCGCCCGCTACCGGTGACGACACGGTCTCGCCATTGATGACGAGCTGTGCGTCGGTGCCTGCGAGAGTCAGGATCGCTGCCGCCGCCAGGATCCAGCCGGCCTGAGAACGTGTAGAGCTCAGCCTGCGAGCCATCCTGAGCTGGTCCCACTTGGCGGCTCTCGTGACGCGCACTGATACTCCTCTCAGGGTTGCTCTCTCTGGCGAGGTACTCTTGATGTCTGTCCTCACCAGGTCCCCAGTGGCGGTCCCCTCTATCTGCTGTGTTGTAGTCCTCTCCACAGCAGCGGTCTTCTATGCCGCGGTCCTCTGTGTATCGCTGTCCTCGCCAGAACAGTGCAGTCCTTCGCAGCAGAGGTCCTCTCGGCGGCAGTCCTCTCTGTCGCGTTCCTCCTTGCCGCGATCTTCACCCCGGTGGTCCTCGCCAGGGAAGAGGTCCTCTCCTTCTCGATCTTCTCTGTCGCTGTCCGCTCACGGCGTGGTTCCCCTTTACGGCGCTCCCCACCAGAGCAGAGGTGCTTCCAGCTTCGATCGTCGTCCAGAACTGACTGCGGATAATCGGCTGCGGCGCTCAGTCGGTCCCAATGGCCGTCGGTCCCAATGGCCGTGACGCGGCTGGGTTCCGTCTCCGGGACACAGCAGATGGCCGCCGCACAGTGTTTACTGCCCACACAACTGTGACGCGTTCCGACGCGCCGCGCTGCGACGAGCAGTGACGCGTCCCTGCCCGCCGGCGACGTGACTCGGCACAAACGCGACGTGACGCAGCTCGAATGAGACGCTCTCGTGGAGGATGGACCCTTCGAGATATGGGATGAGGCCGAGCAGAACGTGTCTGATTGGTGATCGACAGGTGCTTCAAGTGTGAAGAGTCGATATTTGCGACCGGCGGAATGTGGTGGGTGTGTTGTTGGTGATGTTACACAAGGCGATCTCGCTGGAACAAGGCGGTGGACCGAGGAGTGTGGAGAGGTGACGTGAGGGATGGCTGGAGGCCGAGTGGGGGTACGAATCGCGAGTCACCGTCAGTTCCGGAGGTCAGCGGGCCTTGAAATTGTAGGACCTCAGCCTTTGTAGCGTCACAGTTAGCTGGCAGTTTTGTTTTTATGAGAGTGGCATCCGTATTGTCCATGTTCCGTGGACTGCGTCACGACCTTGCGATCCGGCCCACCTGGACCATGGTTAATTGAGATCAGTAACCAATGTACGTCTGCACTCACAGTCATCAATCAGGCTGCCGGACCGGCAATCTACTGCACTCACAGTCATCAATCAGGCTGCCGGACCGGCAATCTACTGTACTCCCTTTTATGCTGGCTTCCTACCACATATTTACGACATTTGGTAAATGGTATTTGATGGGGATTTCGTTTGGGATTTAGAGAATGAGAGGTAGTCCGTTGATTCGGGTACACATACATACGGAGCAGGTGCTCACAAATCGCTACAAATTTAAAGACTCTTGGCAAATGTATGGCATGTTTTGTTCATCCAACATGACAGACAAACTATTGCTAACTGGGGCGAATGATTGCTTACGCTCCATCCTTGACCATGCATGCTGTGCCATCCTTGACCGGTTTCTGAGTCATCGTATACGTGAATGAATGTCAAATGTTTACATTAGCAGTCGTGTGAATTGCTTTGTAAGCCGTGTTCTTTCTTGACTCGTCAACTTCGAGGTCTAATGTGACTTGGGTGCTCAGAACTGAATAGTCTGTATGCGTCCAGATTTGTTATGCAATGTTTACAACTGTACAATACAATATAGTTAGGAATGCATCAGTGACCCTGGCGAGTTTGGGTCCTGCTCTAACGCTCACGACGCGATAGGCAGCGGGTTTTGCACCGGGGACAGTGTTATCGCAGCACGATGACAGTCTGTCTCTGCCCACTGGCTGTCGACCTCACATGTTACTCGTCTGCGCTGAACACACAGTCTGCGTCCATCAGCAACAGTGACGTAGATTGAAACTGCAACCGATTGCATAGAATAGTGTCCGGACTTGTGTGTTCTACGATAACATTTGTTTGTTTTTCGCTCCCTGGGACATTGTGTACCGGTAAAAGTTGCTTTTCCTGATATTGGATGGTAAATTTCGCATCCTGCGATATTGACAATTGACATATTAGCATAGCTTGTCCTACGATATTTGCTAAGCAAACAACAGAAAGTTTACGCAAATGACGCAAATACGCAATGACGCAAAATGAAGAAAGTTTACGCAAATAGTCGTAATGGCACGACGGTGCGGGAAAGTACTGGCGAACCGAGAAACTAAGCAAGATCAACCATTAAATAAAACATTGTATCCGGAAACTTCTCAGACTGGCCTTGAACCACTTATTGTATGGGTAGACTATCCACTACCACTCTACCAACTAAGTACCAGAGCCAATTCCACCAACCGAACTAACAGGGGCCAATTCCACCAACCGAACTAACAGGGGCCAATTCCACCAACCGAACTAACAGAGGCCAATTCCACCAACCGAACTAACCGAGGCCAATTCCACCAACCGAACCAACAGAGGCTTCTGTAGAGGTCTTGATCTTGTTCTGTCGTCGCGCCAGTCATCTAGAAGATGAAGATGCTCGTGACGGCGGTAGCGGAAATGGCGACATTTGCTGGTATTTCGTATTTTGAGGCGTGCTCGTACCTGCAGAGGAGGTGGCAGCAGTAGGAAGGACACGCGGCATTTGCACCACGGAAGTTCTCGGTGTGTGCGTCTGATAGCTCAGTTAGTGTGGCAGTGCAGTGCGGTGGGGAGGCATGTATTCGCAGGGCAACACAGACTCGAATACGACCTTAACCCGCCTTCGATTTTGTTTTCGTTTGTTCCTAGCTATCATAGTTCCCGAGATATGTGGGGATTTCTGGAGGGAAATCCTACAATGGGAAAATCTGACCTTTGATGACCTCTGGTGATCTCAATATTGACCTGAGCCAAAAATTAACCGAAATAGCTTCGACATGATTTTTGACGAGCTATCCAACGGTGGTTTTGGATTCGGCCTACTCCTGATAGGAGCCGAGTTTGAAGGGGCGCGTTCAGACGCCCCCCCCCCCCCCCCTAGCACGGCGAAGGTGGCGCCGAGCACCGACACGGCGCGTGTTAATCTGACGTAGCGAACATTGTTGTTGATATTATCGCACACTTACGCTTTGAAGTCACGTTTAACAGCAGTTCCTGTTTCAAGCCATTGTTCACACTGTCTTCGGAGACGGATGTGTTTGGGATAGCATTTGCTGCCACATGACTTATGTAAGATAAGTGTCGTTTCGTTAGGCATTCTGGAAAGACATTGACTGATTTCGATAGGCGACGGTGTTTTCCATGCTTGGCGTGACCGGCCGTTGGATGGAGGTGGAGGATGGATGGACCGTTGGATGGATGGAGGTTATACTATTTGTAGGTACAGTGGCGCACGCAGGATTCCATTTCGGGGGGGGGGGGGGGGGGTCAGAGCCCTAAGAGCGGGCCCCCCTTGTGTGCGGGCCCCCACCCGTTTTGAGAAAACTTCGCGGATTTCGGTCACTTGATTTTGAGCGGGCCCCCTACAGCATGGGATCTGAGACATGATAATTGTCTTGTCAATGTCATGTAAGGTGACTGCGTGTGCTACTGATGTGCGGTGTGCTACTGATGTGCGGTACAACTGTCGAGAGTTGACGAAATGAGGTCAATGACAACACGCAGTAGTGGTGAACCGATACGATATTTTCGTAACAGGTATGTGTGATCAGTTGGCGCGATACATGGCTGATTTTTACAACATACAGCATCGCAACAAATGTGGAGACGGTCTTGCGCATGACTTGGGAAGGCATAATTCCAACGGATCCAGGGCCTGGTGTCAACCAGTTGCTGCATTACCTGTCTGGAAGCTGCGCACAGGCTTTCTGGAGTTCGGTCAAAATGAGAGAAGCACGAGGAACAGATCGCGTCAAAAAATTTCAAACGTCGTAATAACTAGTTTTTTTTTTCTCGGGAGATCTGCTACCCATGGTCTTTGGTGGGCTTGGATACTCAAAATCATCGGTTCCTAGGTGCATCCCTAGTATTGACGATGAAACGTAATGCATGTGCCAAATAGCGAAGCATTTGATTTCATCAGTGAAGCGTTACAATATTATTACAACTGAGCGTTACAATATTATTTGGCTTCGCCCACAGATGTTTGAGATGCTTATGCGCAAATTGTAGTGTAGATAGAAACCGCGTTTACACGGGACTTTATATTCTCTAGGCATGAATTAATTATCTCTTCGGAAATTGAGGCAATTTTAGAAATTGGGCCAAATTATGACGCTTTTTCCTTTCTAACCTCCCAGATTCATGTCCTCTACAGGTTTAAAAGTCCCAGCCATTGGACGTCAAAGTGCCGTATAAACTACGCTAGGCTACGTTCGCGAACGGAATAGGAATTAAACCTGGAGGCGCTGGGGGGGGGGGGGGGGGAGTTTTTGCCCCAACCCCTTAGTTTTTTTCCGCCATAATCAGAAAACATATAGAGATATCGACTTGAAACTTTCAGCAACTTGAAATGAATAGCCAAGCCACGTTTTGGCAAAAAATGGGTCCCGGCCAGGTCAGGTCAAATGACATGACCACCAAACAACTTCTAGGTAGGACCACCAGCACAGTGGTTAATCGAGCGACATGAAACTCATGGCACGTCATGAAGTTATTAGGGACTACAATATCTCGGATTTCCTATATCGGTGACCTAAGGTCAAGTTATAAAATCGTGACCTTTTCAATGTAACCCTGGGGGAAACAGCGTATATTTCTCAGTTGTAACGGGATCAATTTAGTTCATGTTTCTCTAGCCACTGGGTTTGGCCAGATGCTAGACATGACCGGTCCCCATATCACGCCTCTGCCAGCACCGGGGCCTTGATCGGGCCCCTACCAGGAACGGGCCCCTACCAGTAACGGGCCCGTATCAATAATTTGCCAGGAGTGGGCCCTGTTGTGATCGGGCCCTCGTCCTGACCAGACCCCATATCACGCCTTTGCCAGCACCGGGCCCCTGCCTCGATCGGACCTGACCAAACCGGGCCCCTGCCAGGAACGAGCCCGTATCACCCGAACGTGACGTATCAATAATTTGCAAGGACCGGGCCCTGTTGTGACGGCCGACTGGGCCCTCGTCCTGGCCGGGCCCCATATCACGCCTTTGCTAGCACCGGGCCCCTGCCTCGAACGGGCCTGACCAAACCTGGCCCCTACCAGAAACGGGCCCGTATCAAAAATCTGCAAGGACCGGACCCTGTTGTGACCGGGCTCTCGTCCTGACCGGCCCCCATATCACGCCTTTGCTAGCACCGGGCCCCTGCCTCGATCGGGCCTGACCAAGACCGGGCCCCTACCAGGAACGGGTCCGTATTAATAATTTGAAAGGACCGGGCCCTGTTGTGACCGGGCCCTCGACCTGACCGGGACGCATATCACGCCTCTGCCAGCACCGGGTCCTGTTTTGATCGGGCCCCTACCAGGAACGGGCCCCTATCACGAACGGGCCCGTATTAATCATTTGCAATGACCGGGCCCTCGACCTGACCGGGCCCCATATCACGCCTCTGCCAGCACCGGGTCCTGTCTTGATGGGGCCCCTACCAGGAACGGGCCCCTATCAGGAAGGGTCCGCATCAAATAATTTGCAAGGAGCGGGCCCTGTTGTGTCCGGGCCCTCGTCCTGACCGGGCCCCAAAGCACGCCTTTTCCAGCACCGGGCCCCTACCTCGATCGGACCTGACCAAGACCGGGCCCCTACCAGAAAGGGGCCCGTATCAAGAATATGCAAGGACCGGGCCCTGTTGTGACCGGGCCCTTGTCCTGACCGGGCCCCATGTCACGCCTTTGCCAGCACCGGACCTCTGCCTCGATCAGGCCTTACCAAGACCGGGCCCCTGCCAGAATACGGGTCCTTTTGATGCGGGCCCCCTCAGAAATTGCGGGGGGGTCAGCTGACCCCTTTGACCCCCCCCCCCCCCCCTGCGTGCGCCACTGTGTAGGTACTCTGGCATGGCAGCGGACTGTGGTTAGTGGTGCCTCCCGGCACAGTATCCATCCAGCTGGCAAAGTACATGTGCACTTAGTGCCAATAACACCAATAACACTGCAGTGTGCTGATGACGACTATCATCAGAGGAACGGAAGCGGCAATTCGTCGGGGATATTTTGTTTATTTTCTCGTGCAACAAATTGGGCGAGTAAGTTGCGCGCTGGTCGGCACTGCTTTTGATAAGAAGTCTTGTCCGTAAACATGGAAATCAGCGCACACATTTTGAACATTTAGGAAAGATCGAATTGGTCCAAAACGTCCTCCGGGCCGGATTTGAACCAGCGACCTATGGATGTCTGTGTTTTCCTCTACAGTCCACCGCTCTACCAACTGAGCTACCAGAGGCCTGCACTGTATCGTGTAAACATTGTATGGTCTGAGGAGCCCAGAGACCCCTAATGTAGGTGTGGTTACTTTCACCACCGGGGCCACGCCCATCGCGATACAACGCTGGCGACGGCTGGACCCTGCCCACCGCCCCGCACACCTCTGGTAGCTCAGTTGGTAGAGCGGTGGACTATAATAGTGTAGAGGGGTCGCAGGCATCCACAGGTCGCTGGTTTAAATGCGGCCCAGAGGACGTTAGGACGTTTTAACTAGTCCTCTCCCTGCTGCACAGGCTGTTCTGCTATACAGTCTGCTATACAGTCGCACTGATATGATATTTTACGAAACATCTGTTTCCCCCTGCTCGATTGGCTTGTAGTTAGAATCTCCCGTCTTTATATAACGAATATTTGAATGTTGCATACAACTTGTTATGCAATCTGGTTCTGATCGAGTGATTGGCAAAGTTTGTTAGTGCATTTCAGCACAATATCCAACGAAAAACAAAATCAGAGGATTGCGTATTTTGTATTTGTACTGGTACAAATGCCTAATGCAAATACGAATTTGTATCTACAATTTGTATTTGTGTTAGGCATTTGGTATGTACATTTTTGTATCTTCTATAACATAACTCGTCAACATGTGCGGGCTGGTGGATAGCTCCTAAATATAAGCATTCAATCGCGCATATTTTTCACGTTGTGTGGATTGAAAGCATAGCCCCAAAACGTCCTCTGGGCCGCATTTAAACCAGCGACCTGTGGATGCCTGCGACCCCTCTACACTACAGTCCACCGCTCTACCAACTGAGCTACCAGAGGTGTGCGGGGCGGTGGGCAGGGTCCAGCCGTCGCCAGCGTTGTATCGCGGTGGGCGTGGCCCCGGTGGTGAAAGTAACCACACCTACATTAGGGGTCTCTGGGCTCCTCAGACCATACAATGTTTGCACAATACAGTGCAGGCCTCTGGTAGCTCAGTTGGTAGAGCGGTGGACTGTAGAGGAAAACACAGACATCCATAGGTCGCTGGTTCAAATCCGGCCCGGAGGACGTTTTAACTGCGCTTTTTTCCAATTGAGAGTGTCCAATCGTCAAAACTGTTGCAGTACAGGTGCAAAACTCGGCGACCTTCCCCGTAGTTGGTGCAGGCGAGTTGGCAGATTATCGATACTGATCGCCAGAATCGGCTTTCAGTTCGACATTGAGCAAAAATGTAATAGCCGCGGGAACACCGGCAGTAATAATGGTAACGACGCCATGGGGCAATGCGCAAACGTTAAGACCCTGTGTGTCTGTGTACAGAGGGCTTGGTCTGGTGTGTTAGGGCCCAGTCTGGTCTTTAGATACCTAATTCAGCCTTAAGAGGACCCATACCAGCATTCAGAGACCCACTCTGGCCTCCAGAGGGACCACTCCGACCTGCAGATGGCCTACTCTGGCCTCCAAAGGGCCCACTCTGGCCTCCAGAGGGAACGACGACCTGCAGATGGTCTACTCTGGCCTCCAAAGGGCCCACTCTGGCCTCCAGAGTGCCCATTCCGGCCTCCAGAGCCCCACTCCGAGCTGCAGATGGGCTACTCTGGCCTCCAGAGGGCCCACTCCGGCCTCCAGAGGGCCCATTCCGGCCTCCAGAGGGCCCACTCCGGCCTCCCGAGGTCCCACTCCGAGCTACAGATGGCCTACTCTGGCCTCCAGAGGGCCCACTCTGGCCTCCAGAGGGCCCACTGGCCTCCAGAGGGCCCACTCTGGCCTCCAGAGGGCCCACTCTGGCCTCCAGAGGGCCCACTCTGGCCTCCAGAGGGCCCACTCTGGCCTCCAGAGGGCCCACTCTGGCCTCCAGAGGGCCCACTCTGGCCTCCAGAGGGCCCACTCTGGCCTCCAGAGGGCACACTGGCCTCCAGAGGGCCCACTCTGGCCTCCAGAGGGCCCACTCTGGCCTCCAGTGGGCCCACTCCGACCTGCAGATTGCCTACTCTGGCCTATGGCGGGCCCACTCTCGCTTCCAGAGGGCCCACTCCGGCCTTCAGAGGTGTCACTCCGGCCTACAGGGGGTCTACTCGCCTCCAGAGAGCCCACTCCTTCCAGAGAGCATTCATTATGGCTTGAAGAGGGCGAATTCTGATTTAGAGGCCCATTTTGGCATGCGAAAGGCACATTTGGAACTAAAAGGGTTTATTCTGGCCTACATTTGTCTTCAAGACCGAAGGGGCACAGCAAAGGATCGGGGGCTACTAAAGCCCGAGGGGCTCACTTTGTATTTGTATTTGATTAATCGTATACAGGCTCAGTGCCCAATTTCAGACGAAGTCAGTAGACAAAACTATAAATAGCATGCAAGCACACACAAACACACCACTGCCTCAGTCACAGGAGGACTAGGTATGTCTTGGTGAAGCCTATGACGATTTGTAAGAAAATACAGTACATGTAGAAACAAGTCAACAGTCGTGTAAGAGTTTAAAAACGAGTTTCAGATATATGGCGTTCGAGTGAATACGTTGCGCTGGACAGTGTTCACCCTTGCACAGGGAATATGCCACAGAGCAATGCTACTATGTGTTGGACGCCTCGGCACGGACAGACCGAACGCTGTCAGCAAATCTGGACGGTCAATCCTCGCATGATGAATATGAAATACAAACATGAGGTCATATCAAGTCCCGGTTTGCACAATATTACCTCATGTTTGTATTTCCTATTCATTATGCGAGGATTGACAGTTCAGATCTGCTGACAGCGTTCGGTCTGTTCGTGCCGAGGCGTCCAACACATAGTAGCATTGTTCTGTGTTTACTACGTGGCGGCAGGGTTGGCATTTTGCCTGGGCAAAGTTTTTTTATTTGATAAATTTAGTCCGAATGTTTTGAATGGATGGATCTCCGAGGTGAGGACCCGCGCTAAGCATAGCTTGTTGCGCAGACCCTGACCCTACCACCCGATCGCGCAATTCCAGTCACCGGCAGAACTAGGTTTTATCCATTTTCTCCCGGGAGAAAGTGGGCGAAACTGGCCCAAACTGGTCAAAATTAAAATGTGTTTCTGTTTCTGGTTTCAGGATTTGTATTGCGATTGAAGAGCGATCCACTGCAGGGGTGGCTATTAAGCCCCGAGTCAATTAAACAGGGATACATTGTCGAGGGTAAAAGCACACACATACACGCACGCAAACACACACACATACACACGCACTCACACACGTCATCGCAAGCATGTAAACATTCGCAGCAGGCATAGTCAGTTGGTGCGAGTCTGTGATTCACCATATATCGGTCACACTTAGCGACGACTCAAGTGGATGCGAGGTTCAGCAACCGCCGTTTTAAGGCGTGCGAGGAGCGCTGCTGGCTCAACGGTGTGAGATCACTGGACATTTTGTTGTGCAGCGCGGGGGCTCTCGAACAGAAGCGTCGCTTTCCAGCCTCGCTTCTGGATCCAGGTTTCTACACGCTTCTGGCACGCGCAGCCAGCCATCCTGTCTGGTGTTGCGCTGCCGCGTGTCACCGCAGTAACGGAGCGTGACAGCCAAGGAGTCGGGCTCCCGCTCGCCAGCACTTGATGCGCAAGACACAATGTGCAGTGGTCAGCCATCAACTGGGCAGGCAACCAGCCCAGTCGCTCTCTCAGGTCCGAAACATGGTCGAATTTTCTGCGTCCAAAAATTACTCTCGCAGCGAAATTCAAAATTTTCTGAATTTTGTACATGTTCTTCTTAGATCCGTTGCCATACGCAGAAAGGCAGTACCGGACCTGCGAGAGGACCAAGGCTGTTACAAGCGTACAGACAATGATGTGAGGCAGCACGTGGCGCACGTGCGACAAACCAATCAAAATCCCATTACAGCGTCGGCTGACGACACCTACATGACTGTCCCAGGAGATATTTTTGTCGACAGTGACGCCTAGGTTTTTTACCTCGCTGCACGGTACGAAGGGGCTATCGCGGAAGGCAATTTCAAAGTTTGGTAGTGTACGCAAATTTGGGCGGCTTCCAAGAGCGATGAGCTGAGTTTTACTCGCATTAACTTTGAGGGCGTTCTTGCGGAACCACTCGTATTAAGCAGCCAGAGAAGTCTCCACCTTACTGATGAGCGATGGAGGTTCGTTTTTTTTACCGGAGACAATCACCTGGGTGTCGTCAGCGTATTGTACGACAAACGCACCAGCGGCAAACAGCGAAAGATTGTTGTCGAAAACTGTAAACAGAAGCGGTCCCAGGGCAGACCCCTGGACGACTCCCATCGTGTTTGGCAGTGGAGGAGAGATCTGCCCAGCTCCACTGTGATCCCGCAAGGACACGCTCTGGGTATGACCGACAAGGTACTCTCTGAACTACCGAACGTCAACACCGTGCAGCATGAGCTTGCTGAGTAGAATCTCGTATTTAAACATGTTTTTACCATTTTGATAATTTATTTTATCCATTGAACACAACAAAATGGAAATTATCAAAGCCCAGATTGAAGAAGACAAAACTAGAATAGCTGAGACAATATATGCAAATTTCATTTTCAATCACACTTATTTCCAACACTCTTGCAAAAGAAGAAACAAACATCCTACGTCTGAAATACGTAGGTTGTTATGATGGTTGTTATGCAGTAGGTAGTAAGGATTAATGACAAGACCTTACACGCGCCCTGGAGGGGGGGGGGGGGGGCGAAATCCCCCCCCCCCCTCCGGTTTTTCGAGAATAGCGCAACACCGTTTTTCATACCTGTTCGGCAATGAACTTCCCACATTATGTAAAATTCTTGACCTCGGGTCATCTCAGGTCAGGTCACCAGACCAGGTCACGTGATGACCCCAACTCCCAAACGTTTGCAGTAGTACCACAGCCACAGTTTTAGGCCGATCGGTTTCAAACTTGCAGGATTTCATAAGGTCATAGATACCAACAATTATGATATCTCGGATTTATAATATCGGTGACCTAAGGTCAGGTCAATTTCGTGACCGCTAACACCTTTGCCAATAACTATCGACATAATGAAGATAGAGAAGAAACAATGGTACCAATGTGTTTGTATCGTCGAGACACGTCTCCCAATATGCAACATGACCAGCTTTGGTCACCACTTGACCTTGACCTTAGGTCAAATTTCTCAGTTGGCCTAACCTCAACATGAATATGATTGGAAGTGCCTTGACGAGACAAACGCGATGGTGTCAAACGTATTGCTTTATCTTTATTACGTAAACAGTTATTAGCGAAAAACAGTTTTGCCATAAAATAACCTTTTTGATATTTGATGACCTCTGGAGCCTAAACTATTGACCTGAAGTCAAATCTGAGGACACTTGCGTCGATTGCATTTTTCAAGAGCTTTCGATTGCTTTTTTCCGTTTGCTGCTAGCTATCATAGTTCCCGAGATATTTGGGGGTGTTCGAAGCGAAGTCCTAAAACTGGAAAGTCTGACCTTTGATGACCTCTGGGGATCCTCAATTTTGACCTGACCTAAACAAAAACGATATACTTTCGATAGAGATTGTCTCGAGCTATCTAGTGTCGTTTTCCGCTTCTCGCTACGTTGCATGGTTTTCGAGATCATTGGGGGGGGGGGCGAAATCCGCCCCTCCCCCTCCAGGGCTGTAATTATCAGAGGCCCTCCAGGGCGCGTGTTAACCCGCGCCGTGCCGATGCTCGGCGCCACCTTCGCCGTGCCGGGAGGGGGGGGGGGTGCGGCGTTTCGACGCCCCCCTCTAACTCGGCTCCTATGGGACGTAGACAAAACCGAAAACACCGTTCGAAAGCTCGTCAAAGTGCATTTTGAAACTATTCCAGGCATTTTGTTTTCTCAGGTCAATATTGAGGTCACCAGAGGTCATCAAGGGTCAGATTTTCAAGTTGTATGACTTCGCTCCAGAAACCCCCAGATATCACAGGAACTATGATAGCTAGGAACAAACGGAAACAAAAACAATGGAAAGCTCCTGAAAAATGCAATCGCTAAAGTGTCTTCAGATTTAAGCTCAGGTCAATAGTTTAGGCTCCAGAGGTCATCAAATGTCAAAAAGCAATTATTTTAGCAAAACAGTTTTCACATATATCTTGTTACTTAATAAAGATAGGGCAATGATTTTTGACGCCATCGTGTTTATCTCGTCAAGGCGCTTCGCATCATATGCATGATGACCAGGTTAGGTCAACTTAGAAATTTGATCAGGTCAAGGTCAAGTGGTGACCCAATTAGGTCATGTTGCACATTGGGAGACGTGCCTCGACGAGACAAACACATTGGTGCCAGTGTCACTTCTCTATCTTTATTTTGTCGAGAGTTATTGGCAAAAAAGTGTTGGTGACCTCGGATGACCTCATCTGACCCTGTATGGGTCACTGAACATAATTTGTATCTGGAATTTCAAGAATGGCCTATGATGACATGATCCAGAAAGAATTGGGCTGATATAATTCGTATCATCGGAATAGGAAGCATTTGATTATTTCCCCATTGACTTATAATGGGGAGGTCACGAAATTGACCCGACCATAGGTCACCGATATAAACAAATCCGAGATACATGAATTGTAGGTACTATTGTCCTTAATCCTGTAAGTACGAAATCGATCGGCCAAAAACTGTGACTGTGGTACGACCGGAAACATTTTTGGAGGTGGGGTCACGTGACCTGACCTGATGTGACCCGAATGACCTGGTGACCTGACCTGATATGACCCGAAGTCAAACATTTCACACTATGTGGGTAATTGATGTCCCAACACCAGTGCCAAAAACGGCAGCGCGCAGCGCCGCCGTTTTTTCGCCATCCTCCAAAAACCTTAGGGGGCGTCTAGCCCAGTAAGTTTGTGGGCCCCCTTGGCACGGCGCGGATTAAGCAGTATCGTGCTCACTGCTAAGAACACAACAATATACAATTGTGCCGATATGTTTGAACCACGAGTAATTACAACAGTTGGCAGCGGCAGGGCTCGGACCCATGTTCAGGCAGTTAGTGGAATAGCATATGACATGTGTGATGAGGGTTTTTTTCTGGGAGGAAATGCATGGGTTTCGACAAACAAGCCCCAGAAACGATAATGAGACAGGTTTAGTTTTTGTTTGAGCTCTCATTGGTACCAGAGTCTCACATATTAGCTCAAAGCTCATAACTGGAGCTGTTCCAAAAAGGTGGGTGGTTTCACTACTGGAGAATCACCTTTCCAAGTTTGTGGGTTCAGAGCTGGAAAATCCCTTTTTTAGCATTAAAATACCTTTACATCCAGCAAAATTTGATAGGCCAAACACCAAATTCTAAAAATTATATTTCTAATAGTTTTACCTATATCTATTTAATGCTTCTGTAAATGGATCCTCGAAGCCAGAGTTTTGCCCCCTAGCAGTAAGTTTTACCCACCAAGTTTTGCCCGTCTGGGAAAAACTAGTTTTAGCCGCCCAGTTTAAACCATGGTTTTAACCGTGCAAAAGTGGCCAATGGGCAAACTATGCCAACCCTGCGTGGCCCCTGTTGCTATTAATGAGGCTGACGTTTGCAGTGATCTTAGCCACGGTGTGCTTCTCTTCACCAAAGGCTCTCAGCACTGTCCGACGCGGACGGTGGACTGTACCGGTTTAATACAGTATGGCCCGATTCTGTTTGGCGACGTACTGTTGTTTGTAATGTATTTCGGCAGAGTATCCATTCAACTGACTGGCAACGGAGATGGGAACAGACAACCACTGACTGGCGGTGGAGATGGGAACAGACACCACTGACTGGCGGTGGAGATGGGAACAGACAACCACTGACTGGCAATGGAGATGGGAACAGACAACCACTGACTGGCGTTGGAGATGGGAACGGACACCACTGACTGGCGGTGGAGATGGGAACGGACACCACTGACTGGCGGTGGAGATGGGAACAGACAACCACTGACTGGCGGTGGAGATGGGAACGGACACCACTGACTGGCGGTGGAGATGGGAACAGACACCACTGACTGGCGGTGGAGATGGGAACAGACAACCACTGACTGGCAATGGAGATGGGAACAGACAACCACTGACTGGCAATGGAGATGGGAACAGACACCACTGACTGGCGGTGGAGATGGGAACAGACAACCACTGACTGGCAATGGAGATGGGAACAGACAACCACTGACTGGCGGTGGAGATGGGAACGGACACCACTGACTGGCGGTGGAGATGGGAACAGACAACCACTGACTGGCGGTGGAGATGGGAACGGACACCACTGACTGGCGGTGGAGATGGGAACAGACACCACTGACTGGCGGTGGAGATGGGAACAGACAACCACTGACTGGCAATGGAGATGGGAACAGACAACCACTGACTGGCAATGGAGATGGGAACAGACAACCACTGACTGGCGGTGGAGATGGGAACGGACACCACTGACTGGCGGTGGAGATGGGAACAGACAACCACTGACTGGCAATGGAGATGGGAACAGACAACCACTGACTGGCGGTGGAGATGGAAACAGACAACCACTGACTGGCAATGGAGATGGGAACAGACAACCACTGACTGGCGGTGGAGATGGGAACGGACAACCACTGACTGGCGGTGGAGATGGGAACGGACACCACTGACTGGCGGTGGAGATGGGAACAGACAACCACTGACTGGCGGTGGAGATGGGAACAGGCAACCACTGACTGGCGGTGGAGATGGGAACAGACAACCACTGACTGGCGGTGGAGATGGGAACATGCAACCACTGACTGGCGGTGGAGATGGGAACAGACAACCACTGACTGGCAATGGAGATGGGAACAGACAACCACTGACTGGCGGTGGAGATGGAAACAGACAACCGCTAACTGGCGGTGAATTGCTGGCCAACTTGAACAATTAAAAATAAATTTTAGTCCGAATGTTTTTGAATTGATGGATTTCCGAGGTCAGGCCCCGCGCTAAGCGTTGCTTGTTGCGCAGGCCCTGACCCCACCACCCGATCAAGCAATTCCTGGCGTCCGGCAGAATTTAGAAGCGAAACGTGCCCGACATACCTGGACACGGTCCGCCCGCCCTCTGACGTCAGCTCACCTTGAGTGCGACCGCTGCCACCGGCCACAGGTCATCCCAGTCAGGGGCAAATAGCGAGCGCCGAAGCGACTCGAACCAGGGCTGCCACTACCGGGTGAGGTCAGAAGTCCGGCGCTCTCCCAACTGAGCTACAGGGGCAGACGAACAATTCACCAAGCTCTTCCACATCATCTTCTGCAGAGCCAGAGGGGCTGCGGTAAACAAACACCATCAAAAGACGGTCTGAACCATACCAGGACATCTGCACCCAAAGCTGTCCCTAAATACTGACTGTTTGAAGCCACTCGGAGGGACATAAAAAATGAAATAAAAAAGGGCATAAATACATATTCCTCTTAGGCCACATGTTCCCAGGTTACTGGCTGAAGGGTCAAAGTTGGAATACATGGTGTAGCCAGGTATGGCTGGTGAAATTGGGTGAATCTGGGCTTTAGGTATGACTTCATTCACCAAAATAAAATCTGGCTCATCCCCTGCAATGAACATGCACACATCATCCCTCTTCTTCACAAACTGGTCCGCATTTGTGTAGATGACTTCAAAACCCTTACCATTTATTGCTGTTCTCGACTATCAGTACGGGTCCTGCCTTTCTGGTCTTCCACCACTTCTCTGGGAATTTTCCTGGCTTTGATATCTGGATATCTGGGTTGGCTGTCTGGGGTTTACCATTATACCATCAGCGATTGGTTCGGGAGCCTCATCTTGTTAATCAGGCTGGTGTGTGCCATCCTGCTCCTGCTGCTGGTCGGGAGTTACGTTGGCCTTGATCTTCATTCCTCCTCTTTACTATACGACCCTTTCGGATGATAAGATTGTTCACCTTCACTTGTCCGCCTTCGCAATTCCTCCGTCAGTTTCATGCCCTCTTCCCTTTCCTTCCAGGTGAGGTCAACCACTGATGTACACATCCTTCCACTCCTATGTTCCCCTTAGTTGTGGAGCCAGCTTCAGCACCGCGATTTTCACCTCAACATTCTCCAGTCCAACTATCAGCAGCCTTGGCTTGTCTTGGGCTGGCTTCCCTACCCGGTTGCCTTCGTCACATTTACGTTGAGCCGCAGCTCCACTCTGATTACCTCTTTGAACTTGACTTTATCCTGCTCTACTCTCTCTGCGTAAGTCTCACCTGGTGGCTCAGGGATGTTGTGCATCATAACATTGAACTTCCGTTTCTCCTTATCCAAGAAGTTATCGAAACCTCCTGCAATGACTTTTTCTGTGTTCAGACTGTCTTTGTATTTCTCTGGGACTGGGATGGCCTCAATGGTCTGTACAACCTTCTGCATCACCTCAGCGCTCCCATTGACTGTCTCGGGCATATTCAATTTTGTCCTGTATTTTCTTGAATGTGTGTTCCAACATTTTGTCCTGGTTACCAATCAGGTTGGCATGGGCCCGCATCACATTTTCCACCTTCTCCATTCTTGCCTGCATGCCCTCCTTCAGTCTGGTGATGTCCCTCTTCAAGTCCTAATTTATCTGATTGTTGGATTGCTGCGTCTTCTCCGTGTTTTCCCTCACTAGGTTCACCAGCTTGTCAATATTTGCTTCTAAGCTAGAGCACTGGCACCCTGCATCTGCCCTGGTTGTCTGACCAAGACCAGGCCTGCACCCAGAGCAGTGCCAAGAGAAAATCTTCAGTTACAAGTGCATTGTATGCAGTCTTGGAGATTGCCGGGCACTTGTGGAATCAGTGTTCACACGTTCTGCATTGCACACCCATTTCACCATCCTTGACCTCTGCACTACACGCTGGGTTATTTGGGCCTCCTTTACAATATGCAGTGTCACTGCCTGTATCACTCACACGCTGGGTTATTTGGGCCTCCTTTACAATATGCAGTGTCGCTGCCTGTATCACTCACACGCTGGGTTATTTGGGCCTCCTTTACAATATGCAGTGTCGCTGCCTGTATCACTCACACGCTGGGTTATTTGGGCCTCCTTTACAATATGCAGTGTCGCTGCCTGTATCACTCACACGCTGGGTTATTTGGGCCTCATTTACAATATGCAGTGTCGCTGCCTGTATCACTCACACGCTGGGTTATTTGGGCCTCCTTTACAATATGCAGTGTCGCTGCCTGTATCACTCACACGCTGGGTTATTTGGGCCTCCTTTACAATATGCAGTGTCGCTGCCTGTATCACTCACACGCTGGGTTATTTGGGCCTCCTTTACAATATGCAGTGTCGCTGCCTGTATCACTCACACGCTGGGTTATTTGGGCCTCCTTTACAATATGCAGTGTCGCTGCCTGTATCACTTGAAGGCCTAGAGCAGGTCCCAAATGGCCGGTACACATCCTGGTCAAGCCTGCGAACCCCTTTTCCACTCTGGGTCCTATTACTGCCAGGAGCCCTGCCATCCATATCTTGCGTTCCCTCACCTTCCCCTGGATTGTCCACAGGTATAATTGTGTCCTCCAGCCCCATTGAGTGTGGTTGCGAGTGCTGATTTTGTGCGTTGACAAACGTGGCGCGGGTGCCCGTGCTGTATTGTATTGTACATCATTGGCACTCATTCTTAAGGATGTGGCTATCATGAGCCCTCATCAGACATTGGTTCACATGTTAGGAATCACAACTGCTCAGCAATGGTAGATGGAATTTAAAAAAAAAAAACGAAAACAGCACAAAGCAAAAATATTTGTATAAGTTAAATGATTGAAGTACAAAGAACAATGCTAAGCGGACTATATACAATCTTCTAAAATCTTAAGTGGCAAGACGAGCTTTTAACACTTTCTTAAAGCGCGCGTATGACATGCCCTGGTGGTGTCCTAGCACTTACTTTGTCACGGTATCTGTTTTTGAATCTCTCAGGAGAGTGTGCGATAGGCATGGTTGTGCCCCGTGCAGAAAATCTATCCCAGCTTAAGAATATAAACTGTAAAAAAAAACAGGAGCTCGATAATGCGTCCACCACCGACACAAATCGCGCTCAATGCTTTCATAATGCGTCCGTCGCCATTTTTGTGGAGACATGTTTTATAAATGTTTCTTTCGGCTGTAGAGACCATTGTAGAACAGACTTCTGCCGTTCACATTTCACAGGTCGCTGGTTCGAATGCGGCACGTGAATGCTATAATTATCCTCACACAGTTGCACGGATTGCGATGCCACCCACAGCCGCACTGATATGCCGTCATGTTGAACGGCTGTTTTGCTCCCAGCGCAGTTGGATTGTCACGTTGTTGGCAAATGGCATCTGCTGTCCTTATACAACGCAGGGCTGTAATCTGGCATCCAACCGAACACTTCGTCTTCGTATTGCTTCTTAAAGAAGTCATGTTTCATAAAGGTAATTATGCACCCATTGGGGGTAGGTGGCAAGTATTAGAGCAATGTCAGTTTCGATGAATGATGCTTCCACTTGTAGTTATCACATTCACAGCCACCGATTAGTCCTCATTAGCGTGTGCCCAATACACTGAGGCCAGTTACATAACCAACGAATTACAGTAATTCAGCAAGCTTATGAATGCGAGTAGAATACCTCAGTACACGCTATTGCTAAAGAATGCTTACTTCCGTAAAATCACTGAATTGCTGGTGCTGGGAGAATAGCCACACGCAAAACGTCCTCTGGGCCGCATTTAAACCAGCGACCTGTGGATGCCTGCGACCCCTCTACACTACAGTCCACCGCTCTACCAACTGAGCTACCAGAGGTGTGCGGGGCGGTGGGCAGGGTCCAGCCGTCGCCAGCGTTGTATCGCGGTGGGCGTGGCCCCGGTGGTGAAAGTAACCACACCTACATTAGGGGTCTCTGGGCTCCTCAGACCATACAATGTTTGCACGGTACGGTGCAGGCCTCTGGTAGCTCAGTTGGTAGAGCGGTGGACTGTAGAGGAAAACACAGACATCCATAGGTCGCTGGTTCAAATCCGGCCCGGAGGACGTTTTAGTTAGTCTTCCCGCACCGCTGCACGGATTGGGACGCTACACATTTGATATTATGCTGAAGGGCTCTTTTTACTCCCGGCTGCATTAGCCTGTGGTTCGAATATGTTCCTATTATACAACTGAAAGCATGCAATGTACTTAAAGACTAGTTGTCAAGATAATTGGGTAAACTTCGAAAGTAGATGTCGGGTATACAACTAATGCGACTTTGGAGAATTGCTGTTGCCTCTTCTAATCACAGCGCAGCTACCAACCAATGCTGTATTAACATGGACCAATGCTCTGAGGCCAGCTGCATACAAACTAACGGGAGCAATTTAACAATTTTGCTAATGTGAATACGATAACCCAGTACGATAACCCAGGACGCGCTCTGGATATGTGAACATGTGACAAGACAGACGACCCGCTAACCCAGTACGATAACCCAGGAGGCGCTCTGGACATGTGAACATGTGACAAGACAGACAACCCGCTAACCCAGTACGATAACCCAGGAGGCGCTCTGGACATGTGAACATGTGACAAGACAGACAACCCGCTAACCCAGTACGATAACCCAGGAGACGCTCTGGACATGTGAACATGTGACAAGACAGACAACCCGCTAACCCAGTACGATAACCCAGGACGCGCTCTGGACATGTGAACATGTGACAAGACAGACAACCCGCTAACCCAGTACGATAACCCAGGACGCGCTCTGGACATGTGAACATGTGACAAGACAGACAACCCGCTAACCCAGTACGATAACCCAGGACGCGCTCTGGACATGTGAACATGTGACAAGACAGACAACCCGCTAACCCAGCACGATAACCCAGGACGCGCTCTGGACATGTGAACATGTGACAAGACAGACAACCCGCTAACCCAGTACACGATAGTCCTTAAAGGGTCCATGTTCATTGTTCAGGATAGTCCATGTTCACCTTTAACATGGAGTTTTTAACTGAGATAGCAGATTTGTAGAGCAGATCGAAAAATGGGTTGTTTGAAGAAAAAAAATAAGCTCCCTTCGCTAAGTAATTTCGACACACGACTAGTGGACCCCTTTTAGAAGACGCTGTTTCTGCCCCGAGCGGGGCACGAAATTTGTTTCGAGTTCTCACAACGGTTGTTTACGTTACAAGCAGCATGCGTATTTATGCCTTAAGTCCGTCGTTATTGTGTGCAATAGATTCCATATCCTAGCTACCATATACATGACGTCATAATTGTCATGAAATTATGTATGGCCATGAAGGAGAAAAGAGAAACATGCCCATTTTTCGACGGATATCCATCTATCGTCCAAACAAATGCCATAATCGTTGTTTTAGCTCGAAATACCCCGTATAGCCAAATTTCAAGACAACTTACAAGGTGACGTATTCCCTTCAAAACTAACTCAATTCCGTAGAAAAACGCCTCACTATAGACTTGAGTTTGTATGCTACCAGACTCTGGTGGAGTGTGGTTGTTGTTGCATTGCTCACCCAGTTGTCGGCCAGGGCGAGGCAAAATTAATTTTGTTCGATGTGTTTTATGGGCGCCATATAACCGCTGCCGTTGCGGCGCTCATACCCCTCCCCCCTCCCCGATCGTGGTTTGAGTCAAAAAATTAATGGGCTAGATGTGTTTTGCAGATCATGAGCTCACAACGAAGACTAACTAACAAGTATATCAGAGTGGTGTGTATTTATGCATTTGCGCTCGTGTATATGATTGGCGAATGGTTCGAGCTGGTCGAAGGCGGTTAAATGATGAATGATGACCCTGTACGGTGAATAGTGCAAGCTGTTCAATTTGACGGGGCGAAGAAAGTACACAAAACGTCCTCCGGGCCGGATTTGAACCAGCGACCTATGGATGTCTGTGCTTCCCTCTACAGTCCACCGCTCTACCAACTGAGCTACCAGAGGTGTGCGGGGCGGTGGGCAGGGTCCAGCCGTCGCCAGCGTTGTATCGCGGTGGGCGTGGCCCCGGTGGTGAAAGTAACCACACCTACATTAGGGGTCTCTGGGCTCCTCAGACCATACAATGTTTGCACGACACAGTGCAGGCCTCTGGTAGCTCAGTTGGTAGAGCGGTGGACTGTAGAGGAAAACACAGACATCCATAGGTCGCTGGTTCAAATCCGGCCCGGAGGACGTTTTGACATGCACAAACTCCGTCATATATCCGTGTGCGTTTCACCTCCACCTGTCTGGAAGTGTCGCTGCTCAATTTCACCTGACAGCTCTCCTTTCGATATGTTGGCGTTTATCCTATCCCAGGAGCGCGTATGATCTTGCAACGGATTGTCAAAGGTAACTAAATACCGTGCAATGAGTTTTAACCTTGTTTGCTGTGTCATTACTCTCGGTGGCTGACGTCAACTGGCCGAACCCATCCATTGCTGTAAGCTGGGCCTCACGGAGACTGAATCTCGACACAACATCATATCCTGTCATCACGGAGACTGCATCTCCACACAACAGCATATCCTGTCATCACAGAGACTGCATCTCCACACAACAGCATATCCTGTCATCACAGAGACCGCATCTCCACACAACAGCATCTCCACACAACAGCATATCCTGTCATCACAGAGACTGCATCTCCACACAACAGCATATCCTGTCATCACAGAGACTGCATCTCCACACAACAGCATATCCTGTCATCACAGAGACCGCATCTCTACACAACAGCATATCCTGCCATCACAGAGGCCGCATCTCTACACAACAGCATATCCTGTCATCACAGAGACCACATCTCCACACAACAGCATATCCTGTCATCACAGAGACCGCATCTCCACACAACAGCATATCCACACAACAGCATTTCCACACAACAGCATATCCTGTCATCACAGAGACCACATCGACGCACAACAGCATATCCACACAACAGGATCTCCACACAACAGCATATCCTGTCATCACAGAGACCGCATCTCCACACAACAGCATATCCACACAGCAGCATCTCCACACAACAGCATATCCTGTCATCACAGAGGCCGCATTTCCACACAACAGCATATCCCGTCATCGCAGAGACTGCATCGACGCACAACAAGATATCCTCTCTTTAGAATAGCCTTCGTCTAGCTCCTAGTGGTGGTTGCACTGGAGTTGTATACGGATCTAACCGGCAGGTAAGGATCTAACCGGCAGGTAAAATATCCGGCAAGTGTCGAAATTAGTCTTGCCTGTATGTCTTGGAATAGTCAGTGACAGTGTTGAGTGTTGACAATCTAATTATTCACGGTAGTAAAAGCCTATCGAAACCCTGAAGTCCTTACCAATAGGGAACGGATAACGAATCAGTACGAAGCATGCATGAAGTTAATCCAATTTGTAGTTCGACGCTTTCAGATCAAATAAGCGTTTAAGAAAATAAAGTTTAAGACTAACTTTTCGGTTTTGCCCAGGTTAGCTCATTTTAACATGTGGATCACTGTGTTAACCCGCGCCGTGCCGGTGCTCGGCGCCACCTTCGCCGGGGGGGGGGGGGGGCGTTTCGACGCCCCCCCCCCCTCGAACTCGGCTCCTATGGGACGTAGACAAAAACCGAAAACGAAGTTCGAAAGCTTGTCAAAAGGCATTTTAAACTATTCCGGTCCGGACATTTTGTTGGATCAGGTCAATATTGAGGTCACCAGAGGTCATCAAAGGTCAGATTTTCCAGTTTTAGGACTTCGCTTCGAACATCCCCAAATATATCGGGGAACTATGATAGCTAGGAGCAAAGGACACACAAAAACAATCGAAAGCTCTTGAAAAATGTAATCGCACTTAGTGTCCTCAGATTTTAGCTCGGGTTTAGGCTCCCGAGGTCATCAAAGGTAAAACAGTATATTTTTTGCCAAAACTGTTTTTACAAATAACTATTTACCTAATAAAGATGCGGCAATAATTGTGACGCCATCGTGTTTGTCTTTGGTGACCACGGATGACCTCAGCTGAGCCTGTAGGGTCACTGAACACAAATTGCACCTGGGTCTTCAAGAATGATCTATGATAACATGATCCAGAAAGAATGGGGCTGATATCATGCGTATCCTCAGAATAGGAAGCATTATAATATTTCCCCATTTACTTATAATGGGGAGGTCACGAAATTGACCCGACCTTAGGTCACCGATATACAAAATCCGAGATATACGAATTGTAGGGACCTATGCCCTTATGAAATCCTGTAAGTACGAAATCGATCGGCCAAAACCTGGCTGTGGTGCGACTGGAAACGACTGGTACGACGGAGGCGGCGTCACGTGACCTGGCCTGGTGACCTGACTTGACATCTCGAGGTGAACAATGAAGAATTGCACACTATGTGGCGCTGCGCGCCGCCGTTTTTCCGCTATCGTCGAAAAACCTGAAGGGGGGCGTTTAAACGCCCCCCCCCCCCCCCCCCGGCACGGCGCGGGTTAATAAACCGAATTGTATCCAGGGGCTCCGCCAGTTGGTTGGATCCAGGGGCTCCGCCACGGGGGATGTGTCCCGCATTATTGAGTTAGGGGATTATCCCCCCAATTTTCCCTGACAAACAACTAGAAATCAGTGTTCAGTTGTACTCATTATTTGTTACCTCTTTGTCCTCTCCCCTGTTCAACAAGATTTCGCTGACGCTCCCCCCCCCCCCCCCCCCCCCCGGTCAACAACTTTTCGCTGACGGTGACCACTCGACTTCCCTCGACCCCCCCCCCCCCCCTCCAATTGCAAAGGCATGGCAGAGCCCCTGGTCGGATCAACTTCGTGTTTGTTTTGTGCTTCATACATTCACGAAGCTTATTTGAGTTATTAAACCTACACTTGTCAGTTCAAACATATTTTCATAACTTTGTCTTTGTATTAATCGATTACTCGCCGCAAACATAAACACGGCACGTGGTGTGCATAAGTTAATTCGATGGCGATGCCGTATTGCCGACCTCAGCGACTTTTCCTAGCTCGACTTGGGTGTCTGGCCGTGTTCGCCGACACGAACGGATGTGAGCGCACTGTGCGCTCGCTCGTGACCCTACATGGTCACAGTGCGCACCTGCCGACCCGACATGGCCTCTGCACCCGATGCTGACTCAGCAAGGCTGTGTTTCTGAGCCGTGTGTGATCGGCGTGACAGCAAGGCTGTGTTTCTGAGCCGTGTGTGATCGGCGTGACAGCAAGGCTGTGTTTCTGAGCCGTGTGATCGGCGTGACAGCAAGGCTGTGTTTCTGAGCCGTGTGTGATCGGCGTGACAGCAAGGCTGTGTTTCTGAGCCGTGTGTGATCGGCGTGACAGCAAGGCTGTGTTTCTGAGCCGTGTGTGATCGGCGTGACAGCAAGGCTGTGTTTCTGAGCCGTGTGTGATCGGCGTGACAGCGAGGCTGTGTTTCTGAGCCGTGTGCGATCGGCGTGACCGCACCGCCATCCGACGAACGCCACCGACCTTTCGGGAACGTCCATCAGCGCCACGGCCCGTCGGTCTCGCAGTTCATCATCACTAGTCTGGCCTGTAGTGTGTCATTAGTGGGACCCATTGCACCCAGCTGAAACGGTCCAGCTCACTGAACGGGGAATGGCATCCACTAACGCATCCATTGGAGCGGCGGAGTGAAGAGCACTGGCTGGCGGTATTTTACTATTGACATCGACTTAGACAGTTACAGTTCTACGATCAACACGCGTCTCTTGATTCATTTAATGAATCCGGGCTCACACAATGTGCATAGGTTACCTGCTGGTGTACCACTGATCGATTGTGTACCGCCTGGTGTGCCACAAACTTCGGCGCCTTCGACTCTTCAGACCGTGTTTTTTCCACCTCAAAAGTAGATTGTCTCCTTGCCGACGATGAAGACACGATTGGGGTCGATAGTAGCACCTGGCGGCGGCCGGGTGAACTGACTGACGGTGACCGCTCCGGTGTACGCAGGCTCGCTGGTCAGGCTGGGTCGCGGCCGGTAATACCCTCCATACGGGGGCCGCCCGTCGCCGTACGGTGGCCGCCCGCCGCCTGGCGGCCACGGGTAGAAGCTTGACGTGGTGAGCGAGCCGTAAGATGGCACTGGCCGCGTGGGCCGAGCGAACGGCGGCCGGGTCAGCGGAAGGCCGAGCGCGTCCGTGACAGGGTAGTGGCCGGTCAGCGTATTCCGGTCAGGCGGCCCCAGCGGCAGAAATTCGCCGTGGATGGGTCGAGTCAGGCTGATGTGTCCTGCGCCTCCTCCTCCGCCGATGGTTAAACTGTCGTATCCGCCTCCGCCGCCGCCTCCGCCGAGGGTTAGGCTGTCGTATACACCACCTCCTCCGAAAGTCAGACTCTGGTGCGTGCCTCCAGCCGTAGTTAGACTGTCGAGTCCACCAGCTCCTGGCAGCGTTAGACTGCCGTGACTACTTCCGCCGTGCGCCGTCAGACTGCCGTGGCTTCCCGGACCGTGCGCCGTCAGACTGCCGTGGCTTCCCGCGCCGTGCGTGGTCAGGCTGTCGAGCTCCGGCCACCCGCCGCCGGTCACCGACGGAGTGGGTCCGAGCGGCTTCAGTGAGCAGCGCGCGCCACTGCGAGCCATCAGCGACTCGAGCGAGCGCACCGGACACCTGACCCGCTCCACCGTCTTGTAGAGCACCTTGGTGGTGGTGAGGGCGACGGCGGCGCAGGGCAGCTGGCGCTGTGACGGCTCCAGCCATGGCTGCGCACCGATGGCCGCTGCTGGTGACGGCAGAGCCACCAGCGACGCCAGCGTCCACAGCAAGAGAGGCCACAGGAGCAGCCGGCCTGGACAAGACATGGCCACAGACTGTCGCTGCCGCCACGGCTGGTGGCGGTGCGACTGGTGCGGGCGGCGTGTCTTTTCTGCAGACGTGACGTCAGTGGCGCTAAACAGACAATAGCGGCGCTAGGGCGGAGTCGGCGTGGAGGCGGCACAGCGCCATCTCGCTCGACCGCAGCCCGACACGCGGCTTGGAACGACTGCACCACGCCGCGCCGGCAGCGCGTGTGACCAGCGAGCGTCCGGCCTGCGACCACAGCTGAGTACTCGGTACCGTCGTGTCTGAGCGACGATTCTGACCTGCCTGACCTGCCTGACCTGCCTGACCTGCCGTGTTCGGCCTGACTGGGCAACCGAGGTGGCAGTGAGGTGACACGGCCAGGCGTCAGTGAGCTGCAGGACAAAGTTCGGAACATGGTCCAATATCTGTGCTGCTTCTGTCAGTCAGCCAGCCAATACTGTAATTTGTTGGCTGTGTATGCAGCCTTAAAGGGAGTGGAAGATGGTCGAATATCTGTGCTACTTCTGTCAGCCAGCCAGCCAGCCAATACTGTAATTTGTTGGGCTGTGTATGCAGCCTTAAAGGCAGTGTTCTACTGACAGTGCTCATTTGGGGCTGTTGACACTGGTCTATAGAACATCATTTTCTGAATTGAACCATGACTTCATTTCTCCAGATTCACCCTAGTGGCTGATATATTCCAAAGACTCTAGGAACTGGCTGGTAGCAAGCAATTAACGGGTAGACTCCAGAGGGCTTCTGCTACTAGAAGCACTGCAACTATCGATTAAACTGCTAGCATATTGTTAGCGCCGGCCAATAGCATTTCGACAAAACAGCTCGTGCGTGCTGATAGCAGCAGCTGAACAATACCGTCTGTCTCCCTTCTCGCAACGCTTGATGGCCATTTTTCGACGAAGATATCAATTTAGAGCTACGAAACTTTCATATAATATAGTCCAAAGTGGCCATGCTGTGCACAACTTGTCTCTCTTGCACGATGTGACCGTAATTGTACTGTCTTATGAGCGCCGTTTTACATATCATCACTATAGTGGCGATCGTTTTATAGATATCAAGAAGAAGAAAAAATATAAGTGAAAATTCAACTAAAGGGGCTCCAGATGTGAATTTCGTCGTATCCAACAATCAAACAATTAGCTACTTACCGTAATACAAAATATTCGTATTTACATTCCAAAACAGTAGACACACTCCCTTTAAAGGGACTGTCCCACCTTTTTGAAAGTTGTCGAATCACACTTAATTGTATGTCTACATGTCAGGCGAGGTCAGCTGAACATGTTCGTGAACTTTTTTTCCGAAAAAAAAAATGCTCATCTTGGAAAATATTCAACTTTTAGTTTTAAGCGGAAAGTTGGGTTGGTGACGTCATATATATGTATTTTTTAATAACAGGGAAATCCTTTGTGCTGCCAAAAGTATGGCACATTTTTTGTCGACATCTATTGCGCAGAAAAACAGCGAACCACCCGGTGTCTAGATTGGCTAGCACTTCAGCTGGAGTTGTTGCAGCAGTTGGCCGCCAGGGACCGCTAGTGAGCCAGGGTGTTATGTCGTCGCAAGCAAATGGTACCACTAAATATTTATTTATTTATTTATTTATAAATAAATAAATATTTAGCGTTAAATATTTAACTGGTACCATTTGCTTGCGACGTCATAACACCCTGGCTCACTAGCGGTCCCTGGCGGCCAACTGTTGCATCAACTCCAGCTAATAGTGTTAGCCTCCAGATTGCGAACCACCCCCGGGTGAACCACCCCCGGGTGAACCACCCCCGGGTGAACCACCCCGGGTGAACCACCCCCGGGTGAACCACCCCCGGGTGAACCACCCCCTGGTGAACTACCCCCGATCGAGAAATGAAAGACGAAAATATGCCAAGGCTGACCTTAAAACAAGTCGACTATCATTACCAGTTGGGTAAAGAGAGACGACGCTGTCGGTTTAGAAGCCCTATTCAAATATACATGGGCCTTATTTTTTACAGATGTCAAAATCAAACTCTAGTATCTTTGTGATTAGACCATTGTTGTTGTTTAACTGCTACCATGCTTAATTTAAACGCCAAGCCATCAAAATGGCTATCTCAACTCAAATATAATGTTCTGGTGGGATAGTCCCTTTAACCCGCTTTCGGAAAGGGTACTGAACCCGCGCGTGCAAATCTACTCCCGAGCGCCGTATTGTAAAGGACTTCGCGGATTAGCAGGTCAAAGATCCTCTATTCTATATTCCTATTTGACTAAACTCCTATATTTCTCCCGTTCCGCACCGACTTCGGACTTTCGACGAAGAAAATGACCCATTTGTGCGAACATCCGTAACAGGTAAGACTGAAGTCTGGGCGATACATGTGGCTCCTTCCGGGCGGCACCTGCCCTGCTGCTGTCTATAGACGTCTGACCGTGCTGTCTATAGACGTCTGACCGTGCTGTGCCGTCTATAGACGTCTGACCGTGCTGTCTAGAGACGTCTGACCGTGCTGTCTATAGACGTCTGACCGTGCTGTCGAGACGTCTGACCGTGATGTGCCGTCTATATACGTCTGACCGTGCCGTCTATAGACGTCTGACCGTGCTGTCTATAGATGTCTGACCGTGCCGTCTATAGACGTCTGACCGTGCTGTCTATAGACGTCTGACCGTGCTGTCTGTAGACGTCTGACCGTGATGTGCCGTCTATATACGTCTGACCGTGCTGTCTATAGACGTCTGACCGTGCTGTCTATATACGTCTGACCGTGCTGTCTATATACGTCTGACCGTGCTGTCTGTAGACGTCTGACCGTGCTGTCTATAGACGTCTGACCGTGCTGTCTATAGACGTCTGACCGTGCTGTCTATAGACGTCTGATCGTGCTGTCTATAGACGTCTGACCGTGCTGTATATAGACGTCTGACCGTGCTGTCTATAGACGTCTGACCGTGATGTCTATAGACGTCCGACCGTGCTGTCTATAGACAGCACGGTCGGACTGGACAGCACGGACCGTGCTGTCTAGAGACGTCTGACCGTGCTGTCTATAGACGTCTGACCGTGCTGTCTAGAGACGTCTGACCGTGCTGTCTAGACGTCTGACCGTGCTGTCTAGAGACGTCTGACCGTGCTGTTTGTAGACGTCTGACCGTGCTGTGCCGTCTATAGACGTCTGCCCGTGCTGTCTATAGACGTCTGACCGTGCTGTCTGTAGACGTCTGACCGTGATGTGCCGTCTATATACGTCTGACCGTGCTGTCTATAGACGTCTGACCGTGCTGTCTATATACGTCTGACCGTGCCGTCTAGAGACGTCTGACCGTGCTGCCTGTAGACGTCTGACCGTGATGTGCCGTCTATATACGTCTGACCGTGCTGTCTATAGACGTCTGACCGTGCTGTCTATATACGTCTGACCGTGCCGTCTATAGATAGACGGAGTCTATAGACGTCTGACCGTGCGAGGCCGTATGTCGTGCGAACTGCAGCGGTGAAAAGTGGGCGGCAGCGAATGACGGCGTGCCGCAGTAGTGCCGCCTCCGGATGCCGGTATTGTGTCGCGTCGGCCAGCCGTGACCGGGCGGCCCTGGTCCCCAGCCGACAGTGTTTTACCCTGGTACGGTCTCTTGGAGGAGCCGGCTCGATCCCAGGTAGGGGCGGACCGTGGAGGAGCCGGCTCGGTCCCAGGTAGGGGCGGACCGTGGAGGAGCCGGCTCGGTCCCAGGTAGGGGCAGACCGTGGAGGAGCCGGCTCGATCCCAGGTAGGGGAGGACCGTGGAGGAGCCGGCTCGATCCCAGGCAGGGCGGACCGTGGAGGAGCCGGCTCGGTCCCAGGTAGGGGCGGACCGTGGAGGAGCCGGCTCGGTCCCAGGTAGGGGCGGACCGTGGAGGAGCCGGCTCGGTCCCAGGTAGGGGCAGACCGTGGAGGAGCCGGCTCGATCCCAGGTAGGGGAGGACCGTGGAGGAGCCGGCTCGATCCCAGGCAGGGCGGACCGTGGAGGAGCCGGCTCGGTCCCAGGTAGGGGCACAGACCGTGGAGGAGCCGGCTCGGTCCCAGGTAGGGGCAGACCGTGGAGGAGCCGGCTCGGTCCCGAGGAAGGTCGGAGGCTGCTTTCTGTTCCGTCTGACTTGGTCTGCTGATGGTCCGGCCCGGCAAACCAGAGTGGCTCGGCAGACCAGACCGGCAGACCAGATCAGCAGCCCAGACAAACAGACCAGCAGACTAGACCAGACCGCGGGTTGACGCCCTGGAACACACCATTGACGCGCTGTGGGCGGCGGGAGGCGTCGCGTCACGCAGCAATTTAGCGCTGATAGCCGTGACTTGCAGCCGGCAGATTATGGACGCTCCGAGACGTGGTGGGACGGCCGTGGCGGTGCTGTCGTGGGAGACGACTGACGCGTTTGTTGACCTCTGCGGTAGCTTGCGGAACCGAACCTTCGCTATGTGCGTGGCTGCTCGCGTGTGTCTTGGAGCCATGACATACTGGGGTACAGGGGGTGTAACATACTGGGGTACAGGGGGTGTAACATACTGGGGTACAGACGGTGTAACATACTGGGTACAGGGGTGTAACATACCGGGATACAGGGGGTGTAACATACTTGGGTACAGGGAGTGTAACATACTGGGGTACAGGGGGTGTAACATACTGGGGTACAGACGGTGTAACATACTGGGTACAGGGGTGCAACATACCGGGATACAGGGGGTGTAACATACTGGGGTACAGGGGGTGTACTCCGCTCCTTCAACATTGGTAAAAGTGTGACAACCGCGAGCAACTTCCAGCATCTTGGCCGTGTTTATCGGTTCTGCTCATAAGCTATATTTGGCTATCCGCTAGTATTGACCAATCAGTCTTGAGCAAGCTCGACGGTGATTGGTCAGGTTGTGATGACGTGAAACCGGGGAGAATCATTTGTTTACATTTCAACGGTTCGCCATATTGGTTCGCTGGCAATGTACGGGCGTGTGTGCGTATGCATTTGTATGCATTTACTTAGTTTTATGAAGCGTAAGACAATATGTAAAGGTGTATATGGAAGTTGAAATAATAATTGTATCGGTCGACATAGCAGTATTTTCCCAGAATGCCTCATAAGCTTAAAATTTACACCTAAATATGTGCGTTCTTTGCTGAGGACATCTGCGAAAATTGTCGACATAAGAGGCTGTAGGAGTAGGTTAGCTATATTTTTGTATTTTTCAAGGACGTAAACCCATAGATAGTGTCACCTTATATAAACAGACTAGAAAATCCATACCAATGTGACTGATATCGGTATTACTTTGGTTTTGAGACACCATTATGAGTAGTACCAGTGGCGGCGGATCGTATTTTCGGATGGAGGGGCAAATAAACCCAGGGGGGCCCCTCGGCAAAAGGGCCCACGGCCAAAGGCCCCCTCCCCCTAAAAAATGCCGCGAAATGGTATCTCCTCGGATTTAGGCCACTATATTTTGCAGGGGCTCTAAATGGTCGCAAAAACGTCGGACAGGCCCATGTTGAAGTCTCATGCCTTCTGAGGGCCCCTTCATGGCCTACCGAGGGTCCCCTCAGGCCGACTGAGGGCCTTCTGTCGGCCTTATAAGGCCCTCGGGCTGGCTGGGGGCACATCGGGGCCCTGGGCCATTGTTTCGGTCAAAAGGAAAAATGGAACCAATTTCTTGGAGGGTCCCTCTTACAAATTTATGGAGGAGGCAAAATCATATGTTTGCATATCATTTTGCCTCCTTAAAAAAACATGCCTAGACAAAATCATATGTTTGTCTAGTAATGACTAAACAATCAATGATAATTTAATGTGAATTATGAGTTACAGGACATGCAAGATGGCTTTTTGCGCCGTCGGGGGTGCAGCAACGACTGACATGCCTAAAAAAGTTGATCAAGATCACGATTCAGATCCTATACCATTTCATAAATTTCGCAAAGATTCAGCTAT
>JAXIVJ010000639.1:147500-200158 GCA_036785665.1 Chirona hameri
GAGCCACTCAGGCTAACAGAGGGTCCCTCAGGTCCACTCAGGACCCCTTCACGTCGACCGAGGTTACCTCAGGCATACCGAGGGCCACTCAGGCCGACAGACGGGTGCTCAGTCCAAAGACCTATGCAAGCCGACTGATTGGTCCTGAGGCCGAACAAGGACTCCTCATGCCGACAAGGGCCCCTGAAGCCGACCGAAGTTCACTCAAGCCGACCGATGGCCCCCTCAAGTCGACCGAGGGCCCCCTCAGACCGAATAAGTTACCCTCCAGGCCGACCGAGGGCCCCCTCAGGCCGACCCCCCCAAACTGACTGAGGCCCCTCAGAACGATTGAGCCCCCCCCCCCCCCCCCAGAACGACAAAGGTCCCTCAGGCCGACCAAGAGCCCGTGGGGCCAAACAAAAGCTTATCAGGCCGCCCAAGCCGGCCGAGGGCCCCTTAAGTCGACCGAGGCCCCCTCCAGGCCGACAGAGGCCCCTCAGGCCGAGAAAGATTCCCTGAGGCCGACCAGGCCGACTGAGGCCCCTTAGGCCGGCAGGGGAACCCTCAGGCCGAACAATGACTCTTCAGACCGACTGGGACCCCCTCGGGCGGACGAAGGACTCAAGTCGACGGAGTGCCCCCTCAGGCCGACTGAGCTCCCTTTCAAGCCCAACGAGGCCCACTCAGGCTGCCCAGGGACTCCTCAGGTCAACCAAGGACCTCCTCAGGCCGACCTCGGCTAAGCTCCTGGAGGGGCCATGACCCCCTAGGCCACGTTGGCCCGATGCCCTTTGATGGCTCAATCCTCGATCTTCCTCCGTATCAAACGTATTCTTAGCACGGATGTCGGATATTTAGGATATTGCAATACCAGGGAGCCAAAAAGGCTGCATCAACTATCAGCCCTATTCCAGGCAAACAATAAATGTACAACAAATTCCATTGAACACCATTTAAATAGAGCACCCCGATGGCTAATTGGTGGCGATGGCTAAAAAGAAAAAGATGACGATGGCTAAAAACGTAATGTTCCCCCCTCCGCTATTCGCTAACCTGAACGCTTGAACCTTGTATCTACAGACTTGTTAGCAGAAGACAATCCTTGCTACCAACTTATCCATTATATCATAATCGAAAAAGCAGTCGCAGATGGAATCAGAGTGCTCGTATACTTCTAAGATTGAATCACATATTGATGTGATGAAATACGCGAAATTCAAAACCGAACAATCTGTACGAGTAGTCCTTGAAATTTTGGAAGGGCACACAATTTGAAAGAAAAAACATTGGGAGGGGCTCGGAACACCATTGGGGGGGGGGGGAGGGGGCTCCCAAAGAGATATAAAGTTCCGCCTCTGGGCGATACATTTGTTACGATGGAGATACGAATATCTCGGTTTCTCGTTATCGAATGCTTTGCTTATAGTGGACGGTAACTGATATCTCCTGGTAGCTCAGTTGGTAGAGCGGTGGACTGTAGTGGTATTGTTCAGACATCCATAGGTCGCTGGTTCAAATCCGGCCCGGGAGACTTTTTCCGTGGTGGCGTCCGCTGTTGTTGATCCGCTTGCGTATCCTGTTGTGTACAAAATATTGCACCATCGAAAACATGGCAGTCCACTTTATGGCTCAGTCAAGTATATCCTCTCTTGTCATCATCACATGGCAGATGTGTCTTCAGCGCGAAACCTCGGCGTTATGTTCGACAGTCGTTTAAGTTTTGAGCCTCATATAGATAGCATCGTCAAAAAATGTTTCGGGATTCTTATAGGCCTTATGCACGCAAAGCACATGATGCCGGCTCAGGTACTGCCGACTGTTGTGAACGCGTTAGTCATGTCCCATGTACGTTACTGTAGCCAAGTATTCGGCTGTGCCAACAAAACCGCCCTGAAACGACTACAAAAAGTGCAAAACTTCGCTGCTAGGTTGATATCAGGCCGACAAAGATACCAACATATGTCCGATGTGATAGAGAACTTGGAGTGGCTCCCTATCGCAGCGATGGTGGACTTCAATGATTTGTGTCTCCTGCATAAAATCGTTATGACCAATGAGCCCGAGGTACTTAGGCGAGTTTTGCGTTACAACAGAGATGTAGTTGAACGCAGAACCAGACACTCAGACCACCTGTACTTGTCTCGCTTTCGCACTAACATTGGCAAAAGAACTTTTAGGCACCGGGCATGTGTGCTGTGCAATGAACATGTGATCGGATCTGAGCTGCAGGGCATGTCATACGCGCGCTTTAAGAAAGTGTTGAAAGCTTGTCTTCTCACTTAAGATTTTAGAAAATTTTATATCGTCCGCTTAGTATTGTTCTTTGTATGTACTTCAATCATTTTAGCGTATACAAATATTTTTGCTTTGTGCTGTTTTAGGTTGTGCCTTTTTATTTCATCTACCATTTCTGAGCAGTTGTGATTCTTAACATGTGAACCTATGTCTGACGAGGGCTCATAATAGCCACATCATTGTGGATGAGTGCCAATGATGTACAATAAATAAATAAATAAATGGCCATGATTTGGCTTTTCTCTGTATTTATTTTTCGTTTTTGTCCCAGTTCCCACTCAACCATTGCGCAAAAATAATATGTCCGCTGACTGTGATTTTCCATGTTAGATGAATGTCCGATCTATTTCGCATGGACAAATTGTTTGGTGATATGTAGGTATTCTGAGGAGTGGTTGACGAGTGGCGACCATACCACCACTCATTTGCCACATACTGCTACAGATGCGTGTCCTGCTCCAGGGCACTCATTTGCCACATACTGGTACAGATGCGTGTCCTGCTCCAGGGCACTCATTTGCCACATACTGGTACAGATGCGTGTCCTGCTCCAGGGCACTCATTTGCCGCATACTGGTACAGATGCGTGTCCTGCTCCAGGGCACTCATTTGCCACATACTGGTACAGATGCGTGTCCTGCTCCAGGGGCGTAACCACGAACTCAAAGGTACTGGGTACACTGGCTGACCACAAACGCTTTAGTCCTGTCCTAAAAATACCCCCCTCCCCCTCCCAACAAAAACTACACGAATTTAAGCCACTTCAATTTCTAGTACTGAGTTTGTTTACGTTTTCTATTTCAGTTGTATTAATGTTACCTCTATTGTATGCAGCTGCATCATTGGGAACTGATGGGCTGTCGCGTCTCCCTCCCTAATGAGTTGTATTAATGTTACCTCTATTGTATGCAGCTGCATCATTGGGAACTGATGGGCTGTCGCGTCTCCCTCCCTAATGAGTTGTATTAATGTTACCTCTATTGTATGCAGCTGCATCATTGGGAACTGATGGGCTGTCGCGTCTCCCTCCCTAATGAGTTGTATTAATGTTACCTCTATTGTATACAGCTGCATCATTGGCAACTGATGGGCTGTCGCGTCTCCCTCCCTAATGCCGATGGCACACCCTACATCGAAGCCTTATGTTGTTGTAGTTGCGCCCATACCGGGGCGCCCCGGCTCCAGCGGCAGCAGGGGCGTCTACAGGGGCGCCACGTGAAAAAAAAATGGTACTGAAAAATGGCGTTGGGGCGATATCACACGGTATTTGCTTGTGTGGGCGCTTATTGTCCGGTTTAGAGGGCACCGGTGCCGCGCCATGGGGGGTGGCATTGCCTCGAGGGACGCCTAATGTCTGACTTTCAGGGCGCCTTTCCTGTCCCTAGGGCGCGATTTACTTCTAGGAATACTCATGGCCCAATGCCCAAGGGCGCCTGCACTGTTCGGGGGGGGGAGCAAATTGCATATTAAATAAACGTGAGGGGGAGGGGGTCGCTTTCAGCGCCGGCCAAAAATGGTACGGACCGTACCGCACGTAGAGGCGGCTACGCCCATGGGCGCCTATTGCACGGTAAGGCGTGCCCCTTTGGCGCCTTCGGCGCCAAAGGGAGGGAGCAATGGAATGACAGCCCGTGATTGCTGTGCTCGTGGAATGACTCGATGGCCCGGAGGGACGCCTTCGGCAAGGAGAGGCGCCTTCGGCGCAAAGGGGGTGGGGAGGGCATGACCCCCATGCCCCCTGAATACGTCACTGCTTGCTAAATTATGCGGTAGGCTATCAATAACTTCTTAATCTGTTTTCGTAGCGGAAACGTAAGAAAAACTACTGTCGCCACAAACATCCACCATGACTGCTTATTTTGACAGATATGCTTTACATGCTGCACCTCTAATATACAGATCAGCAGAAATTGCATGTCATTCTATAACAAATAACGTGTATTGAGTGCTCTCTGGCACAATAACAAAAGTAGCAAAATAGTCGAGCCGCAAGCATTTGTCGGGCTGCACCTATGAACATGGCTATGTCTGAACATATGGCGGGCAAACAATAGCGTAGTGAGGGCACCATTTACCCAAATGTGTTCAATTTTTCAATCCAGCACATTCTATATCAATGTAAAGTGAACGCACCTACGTTTGGTTGAACTAAATTTAAAGGTTTCCTTGATATATATATATATATATATATATATATATATATATATATATATATATATATATATATATATATATATATATATATATATATATATATATATATATATATATATATATATATATATATATATATATATATATATATATATATATATATATATATATATATATATATATATATATATATATATATATATATATATATATATATATATATATATGTTGTTATATTTGAAGAAAACACTTTTGTTTTTACTTTTGTATCCCTATTGACTTCTCGGCACATTTGAAACTAAATGAAGGCAAGTTGGAGTCTTCAATTTGTACTGGGTATAGTACCCAGTCACATTTGGGGTTTTGAATTTGACTGGGTACAGTTTACCCAGTGTACCCAGTGGTGGTTACGCCCATGCTCTGCTCAAACACGGAACACACATGCTGAAGGGTGGGGAATACCGACTGCCGAAAAGACAGCTCGTTTAATTCGCCGTCCTCGCAGTATATTAACGACCACCTGGCTGGTATTTCCTACCGGTGCTATTGTGCCGTCCCACTTAGCAAACAACAGCACTGTCAATGAGGAACAGCATAATTTTCCGGTTCTTGGCTACGAATACTCCGTCCTCTTTTTCAGCCGACTTCCCTTTGTCTAGCAATTTATGCTGATAGCGGGTCTGCATGTTAAGCAGTTGAACGTCTGCCTTGTAATGATAACTCTGAGGTATGTCGTTATCCTATGCCATAACTCATGCCATGATAGGTCGTGGACCTAACCGGCATTGCCAGCTGACCTGATGACGTCACTACCGGGTATGACGGACCGGAGATACCACACCAGCGGGCAGCGCCCTGATGACGTCACTGCCGTGTATGACGGACCGGAGATACCACACCAGCGGGCAGCGCTCCTTTGTTCCTCCAGGTTATGCACATTTCTGCGGCACATTGACTGCACCTCATTTCGGCGGGCGTATTTTGCCGTCGCGTCGGTTTTCCATGTCACACCATTGCTGGGGCACAGACAGACAGTGACTTCATGTCGATGAACATTATGCGCCCATTTGGCATTGTGTGTTTACTGACCACATCGTGGCGCCTCCTTCGTTGCTGCCATTGTTGCTGTCACGCCGTTGCTGTCGTCTGATTGCTGTCGCTGCTGCTGCTGTCCAGAGCGTCAGCTGGTCGAGACGCCATGGGGAGAAGCTGTTGACGCCGTCGTGTCCTCTGTCGCCGGTCACTGACCGAGCAGCGTGTACGTCCTCCGTCTCATGTCCGAATGACCGGCACGTCCTCCGTCTCCTGTCCGAGTGACCGGCACGTCCTCCGTCTCCTGTCCGAGTGACCGGCACGTCCTCCGTCTCCTGTCCGAGTGACCGGCACGTCCTCCGTCTCCTGTCCGAGTGACCGGCACGTCCTTCGTCTCCTGTCCGAGTGACCGGCACGTCCTCCGTCTCCTGTCCGAGTGACCGGCACGTCCTCAGTCTCCTGTCCGAGTGACCGGCGGGGGTCAGCGTGGTAGTGCCGTCGTTAGGAGCCGCGGCAATCCTCCGCCCGTGACGTCTGAGTGACCGGTGGGGGGCAGCGTGGTAGTGCCGTCGTTAGGAGCCGCGGCAATCCTCCGCCCGTGACGTCTGAGTGACCGGCGGGGGCAGCGTGGTAGTGCCGTCGTTAGGAGCCGCGGCAATCCTCCGCCCGTGACGTCTGAGTGACCGGCGGGGGGCAGCGTGGTAGTGCCGTCGTTAGGAGCCGCGGCAACCCTCCGCCCGTGACGTCTGAGTGACCGGCGGGGGGCAGCGTGGTAGTGCCGTCGTTAGGAGCCGCGTCAATCCGCCCGTGACGTCTGAGTGACCGGCGGGGGGCAGCGTGGTAGTGCCGTCGTTAGGAGCCGCGTCAATCCTCCGCCCGTGACGTCTGAGTGACCGGCGGGGGCAGCGTGGTAGTGCCGTCGTTAGGAGCCGCGTCAATCCGCCCGTGACGTCTGAGTGACCGGCGGGGGCAGCGTGGTAGTGCCGTCGTTAGGAGCCGCGTCAATCCGCCCGTGACGTCTGAGTGACCGGCGGGGGGCAGCGTGGTAGTGCCGTCGTTAGGAGCCGCGCCAATCCTCCGCCCGTGACGTCTGAGTGACCGGCGGGGGCAGCGTGGTAGTGCCGTCGTTAGGAGCCGCGTCAATCCGCCCGTGACGTCTGAGTGACCGGCGGGGGGCAGCGTGGTAGTGCCGTCGTTAGGAGCCGCGTCAATCCGCCCGTGACGTCTGAGTGACCGGCGGGGGCAGCGTGGTAGTGCCGTCGTTAGGAGCCGCGTCAATCCGCCCGTGACGTCTGAGTGACCGGCGGGGGGCAGCGTGGTAGTGCCGTCGTTAGGAGCCGCGCCAATCCTCCGCCCGTGACGTCTGAGTGACCGGTGGGGGGCAGCGTGGTAGTGCCGTCGTTAGGAGCCGCGTCAATCCGCCCGTGACGTGCCGAGACGGTGCTAACTGTCTGTCCGTCAGATGACATTCCGTTTTTGCCGCGTCTCAGACCCGGTCACTGACCGCTCGCTGCGGTGGCCGGCTGCGACTGAACATTGTCAGGTGTCAGCTCAGACGGCATGGGCACGATAGTAGGCGTCAGGACGCATTAGCACTTCATTGCACTCTTAGGCAGGATGTCTGACGTTATTGATTGGGCATACGTTGTTCGTTGATTGGTGTGCTAAAGGTTGTTGACTTCATAGGCGCTTCGAGATGAATTTAGATGTCTCTGGAGGAATTTAAACATTTCATCCTTCAAATGAAAGTAAGTCCATTAGCCTTGCATTTGTATGTACGAATATGTAGGTCTTGTTTTGAGGCTGACTGGACCGGGACTTTCAATTAATTTCACTTCCTATTTAAAATGAGCTTCCTGATGCATTTCTAGATTGGTAATTAAAATTAAAGGGAATATTTCACCTTTCTGAAAGTTGTCAAATATACGCTGGTTGTAGTCGAAAATATGAATTAAGTGCTGCTGAAAATGATGGTGATATTTTTTTCTCTCGAAAAGTCACTTAACTTTATACAAAATTAAGGTTTGACATTTGGGACGATGACGCCATTATGCAGCTATAGAGAGCTATAGAGAAAACCTTTACGTTGCCATTTGGCGGCACAATCGTTTCAGATAATTATGTCGCTTTAAATACAAACATTGTGGAACTGTGTCTTCTCTTGCACAGAGCACAATTGACGAGTGCGAGGCATTGCGATAGCTCAATATTTATTTTATAACAAAACAAAAACAATCAATCCATAACTGAGACTTCAAACAGCGCGAAAAACTTCAACTTAGACCGCAACCTATCGCGTTGGCCGTTGTTTACATCGTACTCGCCAAGGTTCGAGAAATACAGGTCGTCTGACTTCCAGGACCAACAATCTTGAAGTGGCTGTCAGCCAATCAGCGGCTGCACCAGCCGGATGCATTTTGCAAACGATAAATTAAATTGTTTGAAAACGGTTAAGTTTTGGGGAAATGACCTTAGTAGTTTAGACATTTCAATAACGGCCAAAGATAATGGCTATCTCAGTTCAAAACTAATACAAAGGTGAAACATTCCCTTTAAAGGAAACGGTTTAGGTCCAATTGTATGTAATGCTGCTCTGTGTTTTGCTGAATTGCACATTGACCACCCTGCTGTGTGTCTGTGTCCCGCAGAAGGCGGACACTATCCAGTCTGAGCGGCTGTCTCACTGGCACCCGAACATGACCATCAGTATCGTACACGACTTCACTACGTGGACCAAGGCGGCACTGGTGCCACCTATCGACGAGTATCTGCACTTCACGCCGTCCGGCGAGGGCTACCGGCCGATTCTCTTCATCAACGACTACTGGAACCTCAACAAGGACTACGTGCCGCTCAATGACACGGTGAGACAAGGACTACGTGCCGCTCAATGACACGATGAGACAAGGACTACGTGCCGCTCAATGACACGGTGAGACGCCTCCGGGCACGTATTCCGGGTCAGCAGTGTGGCGTTTCTGGACGGGGCGTAAACACGGTGTCAGCGGCCAGCGTGTCACATTACGATGCCGTGCGACTGGCGATCAACTTGAGGTGGTCTGAAAGTTGCAGTGCCCTGGGTGGTCTGTTATTTCTTAGATGATCCTGGGTATTGCAACTTTGTTTTCTATAAATTGTACGTTGTAGGAACACGCAACTGCGTCCGAGTTATCTTGGAACGCTGGCTTGAGTCAGCCGCATATTTACTGAGAGGCATACTTATTGAATATCCGTGTTCTCCACAGATGAAGGAGCTGGAGCTGCTGCTCACCTTCCAGCCCATCACCTTCTTCAAGTTCCAGCTGTACAGCTCGATGGGCATGCGGAACAAGTGGACGGCCAACCTGCTGGGAGAGGCCGCCGAGGAGAACGACGAGGACCAGGTGAGTTGGACCACTGGGGAGCACAGGAACTCACCAAGGCGTGTGGTGTTACGGTTTTCACTGTATGCGTGTTGTTAGGTGTTGTTCTGTGACTGCTCTGTGCTGTACTGTTACTGTATGTATTGTGCTGCACGGTGCCGTGCCGTGCCGTGCTGTACTGTTACTGTAGTTATTGTGCTGTACGGTGCCGTGCCGTGCCGTGCCGTGCCGTGCCGTGCTGTACTGTTACTGTATTTATTGTGATGCACGGTGCCGTGCCGTGCCGTGCCGTGCCGTGCCGTGCTGTACTGTTACTGTAGTTATTGTGCTGCACGGTGCCGTGCCGTGCCGTGCTGTACTGTTACTGTATTTATTGTGCTGCACGGTGCCGTGCCGTGCCGTGCTGTACTGTTACTGTATTTATTGTGCTGCACGGTGCCGTGCCGTGCCGTGCCGTGCTGTACTGTTACTGTATTTATTGTGCTGCACGGTGCCGTGCCGTGCCGTGCTGTACTGTTACTGTAGTTATTGTGCTGCACGGTGCCGTGCCGTGCCGTGCTGTACTGTTGCTGTAGTTATTGTGCTGCACGGTGCCGTGCCGTGCTGTGCCGTGCCGTGCCGTGCCGTGCTGTACTGTTACTGTAGTTATTGTGCTGCATGGTGCCGTGCCATGCCATGCCGTGCCGTGCCGTGCCGTGCCGTGCCGTGCCGTGCCGTGCCGTGCCGTGCCGTGCCGTGCTGTACTGTTCTGTTACTGTATTTATTGTGCTGCACGGTGCCGTGCCGTGCCGTGCCGTGCCGTGCCGTGCTGTACTGTTACTGTATGTATTGTGTTGCACCGTGCCGTGCCGTGCCGTGCCCTGCCGTGCTGTACTGTTACTGTATTTATTGTGCTGCACGGTGCCGTGCCGTGCCGTGCCGTGCCGTGCCGTGCCGTGCCGTGCTGTACTGTACTGTTACTGTATTTATTGTGCTGCACGGTGCCGTGCCGTACTGTGCTGTGATGTGCTGTGTTGTGCTGTGCTGCACGGTGCCGTGTTGTGCTGAACGGTGCCGTGCCGTTCCGTGCTGTGCTGTTCCGTGCTGTGCTGTGTCGTGCTGTGCTGTGCTGTGCTGTGCTGTGCTGTGCTGTGCTGTGCTGTCCTGTCCTGTGATTTGCCGTACTGTGCCGTGCTGTGCCGTGCTGTGCCGTGATGTACCGTGCTGTGTCGTGCTGTGCTGTACTGTGCTGTACCGTTGCACCGTACTGTGCTGCGCTGTGCTGTGCTGTGATGTGCTGTCCTGTGATGGGCCGTGCCGTGCCGTGACAAGCCTTGCTGTGCTGTACCGTTGTACTGCACTGTGCTGTGCTGTGCTGTGCCGTACCGTGCTGTGCTGTGATGTGCTGTGCTGTGCTGTGCTGTGATGTGCTGTGCTGTGCTGTGCTGTGCTGTGCTGTGATGTGCTGTAGCGTGCAGTACAGTACTGTATCATGCTATACTGTACTGTGCTTCACTCTACTGCTCTGCACTATGTCACACTGTACTCTGAGCTCTGCTGTGCGAGCCGCTAACCTCTCTGCTGTGTGGTGTGTGCCATCAGGGCTCTATGAAGAACGCTGTGTTGTAGTGAACTCTGATCTGCGGTTCCCGGCCGCTAACCTCCGTATCGTGTATCCTCTGTGTGCCGGCAGGACTCTATGAAGGAGGCCATTCTGGAGACCAACCCGTACCTGATGGCGCTCACGGCGGCCGTCTCACTGCTGCATAGTGTCTTCGAGTTCCTCGCCTTTAAAAACGGTCCGTATCTCCTTCACGCGTGCCACTCACGAGCCGAAGGATATGTCATATCCTTCGGCTGGATATCCTTATCATCCGGCACAACCACAGCCCTGGGCACAGTGAGACCATATCCGCGGATATGGTCACTCTGCTGTCCGGCGGGCCGATCTCGTGTTTTTCAGCGTTCATCTATTCTTGTGCTAATGTGTTGATGTTGTTTGTTTAGTCGAGGCTGTATTGATGTTGTATGATGTTGTTTAGTCGAGGACATTTTTTAACGCCTTTTCTCCTCTGGAATAATTGTTTACGTGATATAAATCCCAGTAAAATATGTGCATATGAAGATTGGACCCTTTGGAAAGCAAAACATGCCAACTTCTTCATGAATTTCGCAAGTTTCACTTACAGTATCTATAAAGGATGCCAACCCCATCCCCACTGCACTTCTGCACATGCCACTGACGTGCCTTTGTGTGTATCTGTCCGGCAGACATTCAGTTCTGGAACAACCGTGAGTCGCTGGAGGGCCTCTCGGTGCGTTCCGTGTTCTTCGGCGTGTTCCAGTCCGCGGTCATCATGCTGTACGTGCTCGACAACGACACTAACACCCTCATCAAGATCAGCTGCGTCATCGGAATGGCCATCGAGTGTTGGAAAATCACCAAGGTCCGTATCTCGGCCACTTGGGGACACTGTTTATGAGTATGGTAGAGGTCCGTATCTCGGCCACTTCTATCAAGGTCCGTATCTCGGCTACTTCTATCAAGGTCCGGACCTATCAAGGTCCGACACTTCCATCAAGGTCCGTATCTCGGCCACTTCCATCAAGGTCCGGACCTATCAAGGTCCGACACTTCTATCAAGGTCCGTATCTCGGCCACTTGGGGCACTGTTTATGAGTATGGTAGAGGTCCGTATCTCGGCCACTTCCATCAAGGTCCGTATCTCGGCCACTTCTATCAAGGTCCGTATCTCGGCCACTTCTATCAAGGTCCGTATCTCGGCCACTTCTATCAAGGTCCGTATCTCGGCCACTTCTATCAAGGTCCGTATCTCGGCCACTTCTATCAAGGTCCGTATCTCGGCCACTTCTATCAAGGTCCGTATCTCGGACACTTCTATCAAGGTCCGTATCTCGGACACTTCTATCAAGGTCCGTATCTCGGACACTTCTATCAAGGTCCGTATCTCGGGACACTTGGGGCACTGTTTATGAGTATGGTAGAGGTCCGTATCTCGGCCACTTCCATCAAGGTCCGTATCTCGGCCACTTCTATCAAGGTCCGTATCTCGGCCACTTCTATCAAGGTCCGTATCTCGGCCACTTCTATCAAGGTCCGTATCTCGGCCACTTCTATCAAGGTCCGTATCTCGGCCACTTGGGACACTGTTTATGAGTATGATAGAGGTCCGTATCTCGGCCACTTCTATCAAGGTCCGTATCTCGGCCACTTCCATCAAGGTCCGTATCTCGGCCACTTCTATCAAGGTCCGTATCTCGGACACTTCTATCAAGGTCCGTATCTCGGGACACTTGGGGCACTGTTTATGAGTATGGTAGAGGTCCGTATCTCGGCCACTTCTATCAAGGTCCGTATCTCGGCTACTTCTATCAAGGTCCGTATCTCGGACACTTGGGGCACTGTTTATGAGTATGGTAGAGGTCCGTATCTCGGCCACTTCTATCAAGGTCCGTATCTCGGACACTTCTATCAAGGTCCGTATCTCGGACACTTCTATCAAGGTCCGTATCTCGGACACTTCTATCAAGGTCCGTATCTCGGCCACTTGGGGCACTGTTTATGAGTATGGTAGAGGTCCGTATCTCGGCCACTTCTATCAAGGTCCGTATCTCGGCCACTTCTATCAAGGTCCGTATCTCGGCCACTTCTATCAAGGTCCGTATCTCGGACACTTCTATCAAGGTCCGTATCTCGGACACTTCTATCAAGGTCCGTATCTTGGACATTTGGGACACTGTTTATGAGTATGGTAGAGGTCCGTATCTCGGCCACTTCTATCAAGGTCCGTATCTCGGCCACTTCTATCAAGGTCCGTATCTCGGCCACTTCTACCAAGGTCCGTATCTCGGCCACTTCTATCAAGGTCCGTATCTCGGCCACTTGGGGCACTGTTTATGAGTATGGTAGAGGAAATACCTTGTTTTCGAAGGTCTGAATCCGGTCAATAGTTTTGAAGCTTATTGAGAACGTAGTAGAGCTTATCTGTATAATCGTCATAGCAAAGTCATGCGGGATATAGCTCGCATCAATTGCTCTTTACAAGTGCAAGTGAACGGCGTCGTGAAACGATACGGCGACTGCAGCGACGATGTGTTCTCCCTCTGTCGGTCAATTATCCCACTGAAGCTTTCGTCGCCTGCCGCCAGGTGTCGGATGTGAAGATTGACCGGCAGAACCGGCTGCTGGGCATCCTGCCCCGTATCTCGTTCGAGGACAAGGGCTCTTACGTTGAGTCCAGCACGAGGCAGTATGACAAGATGGCCTTCAAGTGAGTGTCGCCACATCGTCCGATACTGGGTGATGTGCGCGATTTCGGTAGGCTTAGGAGTTAGGACTAAGTTTGTTAGCTGTGAACCGGAAGACTTACCTGAAGCTCGACGTTTCTAGTTTAGGGATGAATTTTTATTTTGTTTGGTAGCAAGTTAATTCACTTTTTCATATTATTTATGTTTGTCTTCTACTCTGTCACGCCTTGGTCGGAGACGCTGCCGGCGTGTCGCGTTGTTCTTGATCGGTTGGCGACGTGCGACACCTGCGCGTGCGACCACGCGTGTCCGGTGACTCCGAGGGATCAGCTATGCTGTGTCGTACTGTGTCGTACTGTTCGCTGTCCCGCTGTTATGTTCCGTGCTATGACGTGGCATCACGTAACATGCCCCCCCCCCCTCTGTGCAGGTACGTCTGCCCTGGTTGCCGTTCCCGCTGCTGTGCCGTGCCGTGACGTTCCCCCCCCCCCCCCCTGTACAGGTACCTATCGTGGGCGCTGTTCCCGCTGCTGTGCCGTGCCATGACGTCCCGTCCCCCCCCCCCTCTGTACAGGTACCTATCGTGGGCGCTGTTCCCGCTGCTGTGCCGTGCCATGACGTCCCGTCCCCCCCCCCCCCCCCCCCTCTGTACAGGTACCTATCGTGGGCGCTGTTCCCGCTGCTGGGCGGCTACGCCGTCTACAGTGTTGTGTACATGGAGCACAAGGGCTGGTACTCGTGGGTGCTCTCCATGCTCTACGGATTCCTGCTGACGTTCGGTGAGTCCGACAGCCTCCGCTGAGTCCGACAGACCCGCTGAGTCCGACAGCCTCCGCTGAGTCCGACAGCCTCCGCTGAGTCCGACAGCCTCTGCTGAGCCGGCAGAGCGTATTTACTGAAGCGTATTTGGAATGGTGCACTTGAAAATATAAGGTGTTAAAGGGAAATAATGACCTTTTTCCGCAAAAATGGAGTTAGCACTTGAAATCGCCAGACGAGACCAAAATATATTGTAAATTCATCACATTTTGCATGAAAACTTTCCTACCGAAAGATATTTCAAGTTAAAGTTGACAAGCGTTCCACACTTTTAACAACCGGTACTTGCAAGTACTTTTGGTCCTCATCAAACTGCGGGCTTTTCCCGTATTGGTTTTTTACGCAATGGAGTGGAAAATATATTGTGCGTTCTGCTTGTTGTGATTATATGCCCGGCGATCTTCTAAAACTAACAGCGATTGGAAAAAGTGGCAATAAAATCGGAAGCTCATCGATGCACATCGACGGCGGCATAGTTAGTGGTTGCGACCCTCAATTTTTGAAAATCGATTCATTTGTTTTCAACATTAGGAGTATTGTATAATTTGTCTGTGGCTGTATATAACACTATGCTTTATATTATGAAAAATTATAATTTTTCCCAAAAAAACTAACAAACAATAACACAAAACTGGCAATTAAATCGGAAGCTCATCGATGCACATCGACAGCGACCTATTTAGCGTCGGCGATTTGTTTACAAAGTCATAGTCATGCTTCTCGGCGCACTTAACCATTGTGGCGAGGTGTTCCTGATTAGTATACCCAAGTCCCGTAGCAGGCTTTGTTAATGACGTCATTGGTGCCATTCTTGTGTAGCATTGCAAAATATATCTGATTTTGAGTTGAAAGCTAATTAAAGACTTATTCAAATTATTGTTTTTAAGTTTGCATTTTCTTGTTAATCATTATTAAAGGTATTTTATCACTGTATTTCATAGTAGTTGACACTTCAGAAACTTGTGACGTAATAATATTGTATCCAATATGCATTTCCCTCACCTTTTGCTATTGTGGCGCAGTGCCGAGTGCTTTGCGAATACTAGCTTGCCTGGGGTTCAATTCATTCTGCCCTTATTTTATTCGAGTTGGTATAGTTTGCATGTTGTTGTTATTCATGACTTATACTGATAGTCAGTCATGCATCACGGATGCTTCACGGATTGCTTCACGGATCAGAGCGCTGCTCGAACGCACGCTAGTAGCGCTTTCGTTCTCCATGGCAACCAGGCGTGAGCCAATGAAAACCCAGAACGTATTCCCTTTCTGGCATTTGATTGGCTGACGCCTGGTTGCCATCGAGAACGAAAGTGCTACTAGCGCTACTAGCGTGTGTCCGAGCAGCGCTCAGTTTGATCGGAAACGTCTCAGAGCCTCCAAAAATGACGCACTCGATGTAAACAATGGTAGGGAAGGACGAATTTGTCAATGACCTTCATGAAGTACACAAGGTACTTGTTTTGTATTTTTTACAAACTTACAACTTTGAATTTGGGAATAATTTTATTTAATTCTTAAATTTAAATAAAATAATATTAAAACCATACCGGTAGCCTAAGAAATTGTTGCTAACAAAACCAAAAGGTCATTATTTCCCTTTAAGCAAGTTAAGTAACTGGGTAAATGTCCTCAATTATTTGTGTTGCATGGCACTTCCATTAAAACTGTGACCATGGTTTTTAAAGAAATTTTCATTTATTTTGATGATTTCCTCTCAAGTCACTTCTTGCTCCATGCCGCATGCTTACACTGCTCGTCTTTATGAGTATTATATAACGTCCATGATCGATCATTATGGTACACGTGACGACGAAGGTGCGCTGTCACACTGCTCGTCGTTATGAGTATTATATAACGTCCATGATCGATCATTATGGTACACGTGACGACGAAGGTGCGCTGTCACACTGCTCGTCGTTATGAGTATTATATAACGTCCATGATCGATCATTATGGTACATCGATCATTGATCATTGTGGCGACGAAGATGCGCTGTGAACAATGGTGATTTGTTGCGCAGGTTTTATCATGATGACACCCCAGCTGTTTATTAACTACAAGATGAAGTCTGTGGCTCACCTGCCTTGGCGCATGATGACTTACAAGGCGCTCAACACCTTCATTGACGACATGTTCGCCTTCATCATCAAAATGCCCATGATGTATCGCATCGGATGTCTCAGAGACGGTGAGTGCCGTCATGTTGAAGGATGAGCTTCTTTTCGTTCTAACTAACCTGGTTGGTGATGTAAAGGTCACTGAGACATCGTTTAACGATTGATGGGGCACTTTGCTTTCTATAAAGGATTGATCTGTTGTAAAATTACATGTTACCTGACATTTCTGAGGCCATACATTTGCTACGAGGATACGAATATCTCCGTTTCTCGTTATCGAATGCCGTGCTTAGATCGGACAGTGAATTATAGCTCCTGGTAGCTCAGTTGGTAGAGCGGTGGACTGTAGTGGTGTTGTTCAGACATCCATAGGTCGCTGGTTCAAATCCGGCCCGGGAGACTTTTTCCGGTTAGTGACGTGAAGGTCACTGTGACATCGTTTAAAGGGACTATCCCACCTTAACATTAGATTTGAGTTGAATTAACCATTTGTATGGCTAGGCATTGCAATTAAGTATGGTAGCAGTTAAAGCAACCACAATGATCTAATCAAAAACATATTCGAGTTTGATTTTGACATCTGTAAAAAATAATGCCCATGTGTATTTGAATAGGGATTTTAAACCGACAGCGTCGTCTCTTTACTGAACTGGTAATGATAGTCGACTTGTTTTAAGGTGAACCTTAGAGATATTTGCTACGTTTCAATGGTTTCGCAATTAGTTTGTTTTGTATTCAAAGCGCCAGAATTGGCTCGAAATAATTGTGCCCATACTTTGGCCGCGTAAAGGATTGCTGTGTAGCTCTCTAGATCTCAATATGACGTCATCAACACAAATATTAAAACTTAACTTTTTTTGTGAAATTGAGCACTGTTTGCGAGAAACAAATGTCATAATCGTGTTCGGCAGCAATTACTTCATATTTTGCACCACAAGCGGCGTACATTTTACAACTTTTGGGAAGGTGGGACAGTCCCTTTAACGATTGAGGGGGCATTTTGCTTTCTATAAAGGATTGAGCTGTTGTAAAATTACATGTTACTTGACATTTTTGAGGCCATACATTTGTTACGACGAGCAGGGGCGTCGCCGATAATTTTTGAGGGGTGTCGGCTGAAATGACGAAAAATATACCCCCATTTTTATGCGTGTATTTAAGCCTTTGCAGCATGTTTAAAGGGACACTCCCACCTTCCCAAAAGTTGTCAAATGTACGCCGCTTGTGGTGCAAAATATGAAGTAATTGCTGCTGAGCACGATTATGAGATTTGTTTCTCGCAAACAGTGCTCAATTTCATAAAAAGTTAAGTTTTAATATTTGGGTTGATGACGTCATATTGAGCTCTAGAGAGCTATGCAGAAATCCTTTACGCTGCCAAAGTATGGCACAATTATTTCGAGACAATTCTGGCGCTTCGAATACAAAACAAACCAACTACCAAACCATTTGAAACACGCAAATATCTCCAAGTCTAACCTGAAAACAAGTCGACTATCATCACCATTTGGTAAAGAGAGGTGACGTCATCGGCTTTAGACCCCTATTCAAATACACGTGGGGTTTATTCGTTACAATTGTCAAGACCAAGCTCGAATTTCTTTTTGATTATACCTATGTGGTTGTTTTAACTGCTACCCTACTTAATTTCAATGCAAATCCAACAACATGGCTATCTCAACTCAAAACTAATGTTAAGGTGGGAATGTCCCTTTAACCCTCGCCCTACGGAAGCTTTTTCACTTTCGCCCTACGGGGGGCTGACAGCCCCCCCCCCCCCCCCCTGTTAACTTCCAAACCAAGCAACTTAGAGCAATGCGGTAAGAACCAGCATGTTGCCTGTCATGAGAGGAATCTAACAGTATGCGATTTTTAGGTTTCGGGTCAACGGATGACCTTCCAGGTCAAGTGAATGAGCTCGGATTTACCACGTCCAAAACAGCGATTTTGCTCTTCAGAGAACCTCAAAATTAGACATTGATATATGTAAATAAAAAGGCATGTTCCTAGACCAGTTTTGGCTCAGAAATACAGAAAAGGTAATTATTTGTTCGTATCTTGTCAAAAAAAAGTCAAAAAAGTTATAAAAAATGACCATCAGTTGCTTACACTTAGAGAGCCATCACTCAGTCAAAAATGAAGATATTGCTTTGAAATTTGGTATGGGTATTGTCCATACTCAGTTCTCTCACATATATTCCGGTTTTTCTAACATCTTTGAAAATTTTGGCTTTATGGGGATTTCCCCCCCCCCAAAAAAAAAACAGTTTTTTTCATTTTAGGGGTCAACTGCCCAAAATTTTAAAAATCCGAGATTACCATTTTAAAGAGAATGCCGTTTTGTATATTTGGTGAATTGTGTTTGCAATTTGCTTTAAAACTCTGTTTTCTACCATTTTTCAAATATGTATCGTTTTTCAACCAACATGACGTCATCCAAACATGATTATTTCCCAAACTACTCAACTAATTTCAAATGAATTTTTACAGCTTACGTATAATTGTTGTAAACTCAGCTACCGAAAATTTCAGCAATATGCGCCGCATGTGTAAAAAGTAATTTAAGAAAAACCTCAGGGGGGAGGCCTGTCACCCCCCTCCCCCGTGTGACGAGGGTTAATGTGGATTTTCATGTTATAGAAGGTACTTGTTATTTAGCGCCGCCAAGCGGCGCGAAATTTGTACTGGTTTGCCTGATAAAACGCAGAAATATAGGCCTTGTAGAGGATAGAAGCTAACAATGCTATTCATTCAATTCAGCGTTACGACGAACCGAAGACGATGACGATTGCTTCGTTATGGGTTATGACGATGTGAAAATTTTAATTTTGGGTCGTGGAAAACGAAATTTTAATATTGGAACCAGCCCGTGAGTGGAGCCAAGTCTCAGGTAACCTCTTTTCCTGTTTTTTTTCTTCCTGATTTTTCTCTTTTCCTGGTTGTATGATGAACAATATTAAATGAAGGTAGTTTGTCATATACATTTAATAGCCTCGGATAGTAAATCACGATGACCTGTAGCAGTCAGCGCTCAATAATACATGCGATAATAATAACTGTATACATATGTACCGAACTGGAACAAACAACTGGTAGCAGTGCAAATGGCTTGAAAGCAGTAACCATGTATACATTGACCTTTCAAATTGTTGTATCATTATATTGTGAAGTAACAGGAAGATATTGTATAAATTGACCATGCAGTCCTTAAGCCCCAACAAACAAACAACAAACAAATATTGTATTCATACTATAAAGAGAGATTATAATTAGCCTGATGCTCATTGATATTTCAAAAAGATAAAACAAAGTTAAGAATTATATGATATTTCGTTCACGGAACTTCATCAGATACAGTAATAACAAAATGTGCCACGGAAAAATAGCCAAGACGGAATAAGCAGGTCGATCGAAAAGACACCAGAACGTGACGGCGGAACGTGACAAAACTCTAAAGGAACTTAAAATTTAAAAACATACAGCAGCCAAACATTTGTGGGTTAAAACGATATTACGAACATACTCTAAAGGAACCTAAAATTTAAAGAACATACCGCAGCCAAACATCTGCGGGCTATAACGACATTACGAGCATACATAAACACACACACACACACACACACACACACACACACACACACACACACACACACACACACACACACACACACACACACACACACACACACACACACACACACACACACACACACACACACACACACACACACACACACACACACACACACACACACACACACACACACACACACACACACACACACACACACACACACACACACACACACACACACACACACACACACACACACACACACACACACACACACACACACACACACACACACACACACACACACACACACACACACACACACACACACACACACACACACACACACACACACACACACACACACACACACACACACACACACACACACACACACACACACACACACACACACACACACACACACACACACACACACACACACACACACACACACACACACACACACACACACACACACACACACACACACACACACACACACACACACACACACACACACACACACACACACACACACACACACACACACACACGCGCGCGCGCGCGCGCGCGCGCGCGCACTCATACATGCATCTATATAATTCAAACATACTCAATTGATACACAGATGCAATATCATGTCTCCCTAACGACGGTTCAAACGTATACACTATAGTGTATACCCGCAGATGTTTGGTATAGCCCGCAGATGTTTGGCTGCGCAGTATAGCCCGCAGATGTTTGGCTGCGGTATGTTCTTTAAATTTTAGGTTCCTTTAGAGTATGTTCGTAATATCGTTTTAACCCACAAATGTTTGACTGCTGTATGTTTTTAAATTTTAAGTTCCTTTAGAGTTTTGTCACGTTCCGCCGTCACGTTCTGGTGTCTTTTCAATCGACCTGCTTATTCCGTCTTGGCTATTTTTCCGTGGCACATTTTGTTATTACTGTATCTGATGAAGTTCCGTGAACGAAATATCATATAATTCTTAACTTTGTTTTATCTTTTTGAAATATCAATGAGCATCAGGCTAATTATAATCTCTCTTTATATTATTACCATGCTCAGTCATAGCATCCAGTTTTTAAAAACAGAAGAACCAGTTTGTATTCATACTCTGGCAATAAGAATGTTCAATGTACCATACATACATAACCTTTCCAGATATTGTATAGCAAACAAATATGCATAGTGCAAACCTTTCCCAAATGGAAACTACAACGTTGGACAGAGCTCTGGACAAACTGGAGTCGAAAATTTGCAAGTTTTACATAATTAGTAGAGCCCTCGCCAGTACGGGGGTGGATGCCATCCCCCTCGTTTTCTTCGAGAATAACTCGCGTTGTTATCAACCGATTGCGATAAAACTTTCAGTACCCTACTTTTGAACAATTTAACACATACTCTGAAAATTTTGAACTTTTACCCCCATGACCCGTGACCTATGACCTGTTTCTCAAAGTCATGTCAGGCGCAACTGGCGTCCCGTAGTATCGATGCTTGTTACTTGTACAGTTTCCGAGTGTTTATTGTTCAGGAGCATATGCAGACAGGTGTTACCAGGTGATATTTATGGTTTCCGCTGAGATTGTGACGGTGACATCCGATGACCCGAGACGACTTTGTTGGCTTCTGTCAAGGTAACTTAATAACTAGGTAGCGCGGGTTTGCCGCTTCAACACAGGGGCAATGGGTGCATGGTTTGACAACTAAGTGCATCTTTTCTCCTAAACCAGACATAGTTTTCATAAGCATTATATACCATTGGTAATCAATATAATTATAAAACGTTTTCAACAATTTTTAAATTTTCATAAGCATCCAATAAGAAATTCATGTTTGCGGTAATTAGATGAGGCGGCAATGCCTTTATACATTAAGGTTCCTGTTAACCACATGTGACCAAACCGGCACAGCTGACGCTATTGCAATTAGATGACGCGGCAATGTACTTATACATTGAGGTTCCTGTTAACTTCATGTCAGTAGAGTTAACCAAACCCGCAGCAGACGCTGTTGTAATTGGATGAGGCGGCAATGCACTTATACATTGAAGTTCCTGCTAACTCTTCGCTATTCGGTACCTCCGGAATCGGAGGACCAAACATCAGCTGGCACGACTTTCTTTTGGTGCCTCAAACCCGCGCCCCCCTGGGCTTCTGTGGCATTCCACGCCAAATCGACCACAAATAATTAAATTTGACACTCATATTTGTGCAAATTATTTGTTAAATTATTTGTTATTTGACTCCGTAACCTCGTGACCTAGTTTTTCATGAAATACCTTGATCTGTGGCACCTCAAAATGTGCATTTTTCTGAAGCCAAATCAGTCTTTATGAATATTTATATATATATTCTTTTAAGTTAAAAAAAAATCCGTTTTGCATATAAAGAGTACTTTTAAGCTTCGCAAAAAAACGGTAGGCGGCGCTGCGAACACATCTGTGTATAGTTTTATTCGCAATCAATGACAACATTCAATGCAAGTTCCTAAACAAACAGACGGTTCGACAAACAGGGTGTCTTCGTCAGTGTAAATTATCAATATTTAAATTATAAAGACATTAGACATCAGACACGAAGACATTAATACAAAGTCAAGCAATCACAATCAGCTTCAGGCAAACTAAGGGTGCGATCGGCAATACGACGAATTCGCTCTCCGACGAATCCAGCGAATTCGCTCTCCGACGAATTCGCTGTCTCGTGCGTTCTTTAACAACAAAATTATCCGCCGGTTTTGTCACTGCTGCGCCGTGTCATAGTTTGTGTAGTTATAGGGCCATGGTTTGTGTGGTTATTTTACTTGTTTTCAGAAATCACGGTATTTTTAACTTTGTCAGTACTCAGCAACACTGCAGTCAATACAGCAGCACTGCAGTCAATACAGCAATACTGCAGTGTTGCTGAGTACTGACTAAGTACCGTGATTTCTGAAAACAAGTAAAATAACCACACAAACCAAGGCCCTATAACTACACAAACCATGACACGGCGCAGCAGTGACAAAACCGGCGGATAATTGTGTTGTTAAAGAACGCACGAGACAGCGAATTCGTCGGAGAGCGAATTCGCTGGATTCGTCGGAGAGCGAATTCGTCGTGTTGCCGATCGCACCCTTAGTTTGCCTGAAGCTGATTGTGATTGCTCGACTTTGTATTAATGTCTTCGTGTCTGATGTCTAATGTCTTTAGAATTTAAATATTGATAATTTACACTGACGAAGACACCCTGTTTGTCGAAACGGATGTTTGTTTGGGAACTTGCATTGAATGTTGTCATTGATTGCGAATAAAACTATCATGTCTGATACATTACATCTGTGTATCTTCGGACTACTAGACATATTGAGATGCAGCCAGGGGCGTCGCCACGGATTTTTGTACTGGGGGGACGCACTCAGTCAAAAACAAAAGTTGTTGAATGGTGGGGGGATAGCAGCATTGGCGTACCTAGGGCTCGAGTTTTTTTTGGGGGGGTACAAAATTACGTTCGGCTTCATCTGCGAAAAGTTGTTGACCGATGGGTAGCGTCGAGTCGTCAGCGCAAAGAGTCGTTGAGCGGGGGGGAGTGACGTCGGGGGTCGTCGGGGCGAAACAAATACGGGGGTGGGGATGGCGTCGGGTTCTCAACGCAAAACAGTCTGTAACCGGGGAGTGGGGGGAAGTTTTTCCCCTAATTATCCCGCGCCTCGCTGAGGTATTCAGCCGAACACGCCCCCTCGTTATCCTCCGATCCAATAACCGCAAGCGAGAGGCGCAAGGCGGCAATCGAAAGCTGTCAATGAGACGCATCTAAAGCATACGCTAAATTTTCCAAATAAGGTCATGTCAGGTCACAGCCCGGTCAAGGTTAAAAATCGAGGTATTTGAGTTAATGGGCCGTAGCTTTCCATCCAAAGCCTTATATTGCGACTATTCTCGCACAAAGTGCTCTCAAAGGTAGAATTAATTTCCCACATAAGCGAAAGTGAAATTGTAAGCAAAGGTCAAGGTCAGATCACAAAAGGTCACTATTGACAAGAGGTCTACGAAAGCCATGCGACACATGTTTTATGGGTTATTTTACACGTATAATTCAATAGTAGCAGCCATGTTCACAACTTACCCCATATAATGGTCCTCAGGTCAAGGTCAGGTTACATAAGTAAAACATTTGAAATGTATTAATCTAAATAAAAAAAGCATGTTTCTAGACCAGTTTTGTCTCAGAAATACAGTGGTGGCATTTATTTGTCTGTATCTAGTCAATAAAGCAAAAAAAAAATGACGTCATGAGTTACTTATACTTCGGGAGCCATAAATCGTTAAAAAAGATATTGCTTTGAAATTGTGTTTGGATATCGTCCATACTTGGTTCTCCAATATAAATTCAGCTTTTTAAATATCGTTGAAAATGTTGATTTTGCGTTTTTTCCCCGATTTTTATTTTATTTTTGGGGTAAAAATAATATAAAAAATCTGAGATTCATTTTGAAGAGAATGTCATTTGCTTGCTTATCACATTTTGTGTTTGCAATTTGTTTCAACGCTCAATTTTCTACGATTTGTCAAACATTTCTCGTTTTTACACGAAAAATGACGTGACATGACGGCACTAAAACGTCATTTTCTCCCAAAGTACTTCACTAATTTCATTGAAATTTATTGAGAAGACTTAGAATTGATGCAGCATAAGGTACTTAAAGTTTTACTTCTATATATATATATATATATATATATATATATATATATATATATATATATATATATATATATTATATATATAATATATATATATATATATATATATATATATATATATATATATATATATATATATATATATATATATATATATATATATATATATATATATATATATATATATATATATATATATATATATATATATATATATATATATATATATATATATATATATATATATATATATATATATATATACTATATTATATATATATATATATATATATATATATATATATATATATATATATATATATATATATATATATATATATATATATATATATATATATATATATATAACGGTTTTCAAGTTATTGAGAAAATCCTGGAGGGGGCAGATTCCGCACCCCAACGGGGGCGCGGCTTATCACTTCTTACAGCCAATGCAGGAACGTGCGGGGGGGCATACTTGTATTGAATACCCCCCTCCCCCCCATGTTCTTGTGAGGGGAATTTGCCCCCCCCCCCCCCACCACCATATATACATGGTGACCTTGTTAAGTTAACTCATAAATTTGACCTCAGGTCAAGGTCAAGTGGTGACCCAAGTAGGGCATGTTGCATATGGGGAGACGTGTCTCGACAAGACAAACACGTCGCTGTCTGTTTTACTTCTCTATCTGCATTATGTCGGGAGTTATTGACACAAAAGTGATGGTGACCTCACATGACCTCAAATGACCTTATAGGAGTCACTGAACAAAACTTACACTTGGATCATCAATGATATCCCATAATAACATGATCCAGAATTAATTGGACTAATATCATGCATATCCTTGAAATAGGAAGCATTTGTGTATTTCCCCATTGACTTATTATGGGGAGGTTACGAAATTGACCTGACCTTAGGTCACCGATATCAATTTTCCGAGATAAACGAATTGTAAGTACTTATGCCCTCATGACATCCTGTAAGTTCAAACCGATCGGTGAGAAACTCTGGCTTTGGCACAACTGCAAACATTTTTGGAGGTGGGGTCACTTGCCCTGGTCTGGTGACCTGACCTGAGATGACCCGAGGTTATTGTTTTCTCAAAGTGTGCGCAATTGATGACCTAACAGGTGTCAAAACCCGGCGACGCTGCGCGCCGCGGTTTTTTCGCTATCCGCGAAAAACCTGAGGGGGGGGCGGAAATCAACCCCCCCCCACCCCCCCCCCCCCCCTGTAGTGCGCGGGTTAATTATATTTTCAACAACCATAGCCTCTTCCATAATAAAACATGAATAAAACAACAAGACTGCCTATGGCTCGACTTTGGGGCCGTAGATTTGTGTCCAATACCTTATAACACAGATAGACTTTTCAAGGTCAAGTCTCGGCGAATTCGGACGCTTCGGCTTTGGGCGGGCGCCAATTTCACAGCCAAACTGGATGAGAGCGGCCATCATGAATCTAGTACTGTGCACAGCTGGGACCAACATTTTGGAGTCAGAAATAAATACAAAATAAATTGCCGATACCCTGCTTTAGGCGCTGCAGGAGCAAGTTTGAGCTTGAGCATACACGATTGTTGATCCCCACCATTCATTTAAGTTGCTTTTTAGAGATCCTGACTGGCCCTCGCCTTTTTTTGCGATGTTCGTACGTCCCTGTTTAGTCAGGCTGTTCATACATCTCCTGGTAGCTCAGTTGGTAGAGCGGTGGACTGTAGTAGTATTGTTCAGGCATCCATAGGTCGCTGGTTCAAATCCGGCCCGGGAGACTTTTCCCGTGCTGGCGTCCGCTGTTGTTGTTGATCCGCTCGCGTATCCCGTTGTATACAAAATATTGCACCATAGAAACCATGGCAGTCTACTTTATGGCTGTCAAGTATATCCTCTCATGTCAACCGCTACATCATCTTCTTAAAATTTGTCGATGGTTACTGTTTTGTCTAATTTTCACTCGCCGGTCCAAAGCACCCACTAAAACAGCTGTTTGGCGTAACACATTTGTCGTTCTGTGTCCGCAGACGTGGTATTCTTCATATTCCTATACCAGCGCTACATCTACCGCGTCGACCCGAGCCGGATGAACGAGTTCGGCTACTCCCAGGAGATGCTGGAGCGGAATAAGAACCAGACGGCGGTGTCGGGGGCGGTCCCGCCCGACGCCGTGGAGGGCGCCGCCGCCCCCGCCCCGGAGAAGCCGGCGGCTGAGAAAAAGACTGACTGAGGAGGCGGAGGCTTCGCTCACGTCTAGTCGCTGTTTGTGCTTGTGTGATTCCGTCGGGCGGTTCGGGCGCCGTGCCGCCTCCTCCGCGAGCTTGACGAGATTACTGTTGTCCCGCCCCCTGTACCCTGAGTGTTCCGGACCCCGCCGACAGATGACAGGACGTCCGAGTCATGTCTCGCCGGACCGCGGACCGTGTCGGCGTCCGATGGGTGGTGTTTGTATACCCGGCAGCGCTGTAGGCGCAGTCGCATAATACAAGCTCACCAACCGCGCTTCTCGTGTTTTGTGAGTCACGGGTACGGGTGGGCATCTGAACTGAGCCGGATCCGTAGCGCCACAATCATCCTAGTTCCAACCGGAAGAAGGAACTGCACGAAGGTTCCAGGGATGGAAGTCCCAACTGCACGAAGGTTCCAGGGATGAAGTCCCAACTGCACGGAGGCTCCAGGGATGAAGTCCCAACTGCACGAAGGTTCCAGGGATGGAAGTCCCAACTGCACGGAGGTTCCAGGGATGGAAGTCCCAACTGCACGGAGGTTCCAGGGATGAAGTCCCAACTGCACGGAGGTTCCAGGGATGAAGTCCCAACTGCACGGAGGTTCCAGGGATGGAAGTCCCAACTGCACGAAGGTTCCAGGGATGGAAGTCCCAACTGCACGAAGGTTCCAGGGATGGAAGTCCCAACTGCACGAAGGTTCCAGGGATGGAAGTCCCAACTGCACGAAGGTTCCAGGGATGGAAGTCCCAACTGCACGAAGGTTCCAGGGATGAAGTCCCAACTGCGCGGAGGTTCCAGGGATGAAGTCCAAACTGCACGAAGGTTCCAGGGATGGAAGTCCCAACTGCACGAAGGTTCCAGGGATGGAAGTCCCAACTGCACGAAGGTTCCAGGGATGGAAGTCCCAACTGCACGAAGGTTCCAGGGATGAAGTCCCAACTGCGCGGAGGTTCCAGGGATTAAGTCCCAACTGCACGAAGGTTCCAGGGATGGAAGTCCCAACTGCACGAAGGTTCCAGGGATGAAGTCCCAACTGCACGGAGGTTCCAGGGATGGAAGTCCCAACTGCACGGAGGTTCCAGGGATGGAAGTCCCAACTGCACGAAGGTTCCAGGGATGGAAGTCCCAACTGCACGAAGGTTCCAGGGATGGAAGTCCTAACTGCGCGGAGGTTCCAGGGATGAAGTCCCAACTGCACGAAGGTTCCAGGGATGGAAGTCCCAACTGCGCGGAGGTTCCAGGGATGAAGTCCCAACTGCGCGGAGGTTCCAGGGATGAAGTCCCAACTGCACGGAGGTGCCAGGGATGGAAGTCCCAACTGCGCTGAGGCTCCAGGGATGAAGTCCCAACTGCACGGAGGTTCCAGGGATGAAGTCCCAACTGCGCGGAGGCTCCAGGGATGAAGTCCCAACTGCACGGAGGTTCCAGGGATGGAAGTCCCAACTGCGCGGAGGCTCCAGGGATGAAGTCCCAACTGCACGGAGGTTCCAAGTGTAATTACACAAACGCGTCGTTACGCTGTAGCCATATATTTCCAAGCCAAACACGAGTGGCGGTCGGTCCGGCCAGCCGCTCCGGCAGCCACGGGACCTCCGCCTAACCTCACAACGGGACCACTGAAGCACTGAAGCTGCACTGGGCGCGTCGCGCAGGCGGGCGGGCGGGCGGCTCGGGTATCACAGATGGAGACCCAGGAGCAGGGGACGGCGCGACCGATGCCGCTCGGCCACACCAGCCCCCCGCGCTCTTACATGCGCTACACACATACATACTCGCTCGCACGCGCACACTGCGGTTACAAATAACACGGAACCAGGGCGGCGATACGCCGGAGCGGAACATCACACCACACGCGGCGTCCGCCCGGGAGGGGGCGCCGCATCACACCGAGGGTTTGATCCTGAGCGAGCGCCACAGGGCGTACCCGTTACTGCGGTCGCACCGCGCAGTCACCACACTCCGCGAACAGAACCGCGGCAACGTTCTGTTCTGTTCTCTCCAGAACAGCTGCTGCCGCCGCGCACTAGCGGACACGGTATTGCCTCGCGACTAGTGGTCGTCTCGGGACCGGCGGAACGGTCCGGCTGTCCGTGTGCAGTAGAAGCTGCGGCGAGCCGACATCGCAGCCTCAGCCCCCCTCGCAGACTATCTTCACCAAAAGAAGTCGCCGGGAAGCTAGCTCGGCAAGCTAACCCACCACAAGCCGCCGCGGGCCCGCCACGTGCTACCGACCGCACGACAGGTAGCGACGAGACCTTCCTCGCCCAACATATTAAAACCGGCGGAAAGGTCCCAGAATGAGCCGTCCTGGCGCCCGCCTCGTCTCTGCACCGCCAGAACACTGGGCGTCCTTAATAACTAGCAGGGCGATAGCCGCACCGCCCAACACAGCCAGGCGATAACCGGTGCGGAGCCGCGGCCAGCGCCACCACTGAAGAAGCAGACGTCACGGAGCGACGCACGGGAGGAGTCTGGCGACCGCACGGAAGGAGTCTGGCGACCGCATGGAAGGAGTCTGGCGACCGCACGGGAGGAGTCTGGCGACCGCACAGGAGTCTGGCGACCGCACAGGAGTCTGGCGACCGCACAGGAGTCTGGCGACCGCACGGGAGGAGTCTGGCGACCGCACGCCCGACGGTCGAGGAGAGACTGCCGCTGCAGCCGCTGTTGCTGCTGTTGCTAATAGTGGTATAGTGTGATCGGTGAGAGGATAAGAGATGCCCTAGAATCGGGACCTGCTTCATGAGGCAGAATCCACAAACCTTCGGTCATAAACATTCTTTCTGTGTAAAGCAATGCACGAGAGATATTGTCGAAAGCAATCGTGGTGGGCCTTCAGGCCTCAAATCATGCAATGAGATAAGGTGTATCACTTCACATAGCATGCACGAACAAGCTGAGGGTCCATGCAATCTACCTCATGAAACCGGCTGTGGAGCGCAATAGCACAATGCCCATGTTAAATGTAGATTGTTCGTCCCAATGCGAATTAGATCATCGCCAGTGGTAAAGATTCAGGCCACCCGTCAACAGACATGGAACAGGTGACTCGAGGCGACACCAGGCTTTGCACAACCCTCGCGACACCCCATTCATTGCCATGTCTGAACCCAAAGCTACCTGTTGTCCTTATGCCCTGTGTCGCCATCTGTATTATGTTTGGGCTGCTCACCTAGTGTGTATCCGGTCCCAATTCCTTGCCGTGTTGCCGACTGAGTGACCGTGCAGGGCCGTTCTGGTGCCATCAGGACCGTTCTGGTACCATCAGGACCGTTCTGGTGTCGCAGGGCCGTTCTGGTACCTGCAAACCCGTTCTGGTAGTATCAGGGCCGTTCTGGTGTCGCAAGGCCGTTCTGGTAGTATCAGGGCCGTTCTGGTACCATCAGGAACGTTCTGGTACCTTCAGGACCGTTCTGGTGTCGCAGGGCCGTTCTGGTTCCATCAGTCCGGCGGTGGGTGTGCGGCCAGCGGAACACAGCTCAGCGGTTCATGGTGTTGGTGCGCGGCCGCGGCAAGTCGGCGAACGTGCCCGGCTCCGTGTGGAAGCTCTGCGCCAGCTGCCGGATCGAGTCGGCCATCTGGTCAATGTGGGGCACCGCCTCCTCCTCCCGCTGTCCGGGCCGCTGCCGACCTGTCACACACAAACATATACACACTCAAACAATGTCTAGCGGAAACAACATCGGAATGCCACCGATGTGACGCTCACAGCATCAACAGCCAGCACAGAGACGGATGAGAGGCCATCGCAGTCATCTTTAATACATGAGGAATGTTCGGTCATTCACCGACAAGACTAAGTCCAGGCTTCGTCCACCCAAACCAGCACTGACCAGTATCCGTTATTGCTCGCTGCTAGCCGTCTGGGCGGTGCAGAACTGTACACTCGTCACTCACCCATGGCCAGCAGAGCGGCAGGCACCGGTATGTGCACCGGCAGCGACTGCGCCATGTCGGCGGTGTGCGCGGCGCGGCTTGGTACCGGCAGCGGACGCGGCTCCTCCACACCGGAGTCGTCAGTGTCCGGCTCCTCGTCATCCTAAGAGGTCACGGCAGGTCAGCCCAGGTCAGCGCAGGTCACACAGGGGCAGGGCAGGTCACACGGGGACAGGGCAGGGCAGGTCGCACAGGGACAGGACAGGGCAGGGCAGGTCACACGGGGACAGGGCAGGGCAGGTCACACGGGGACAGGGCAGGGCAGGTCACACGGGGACAGGACAGGGCAGGTCACACCGGGACAGGACATGGCAGGTCACACCGGGACAGAATAGGGCATGGCAGGTCACACAGGAACAGGACAGGGCAGGGCAGGTCACACAGGGACAGGGCAGGGCAGGTCACACAGGGACATGACAGGGCAGGGCAGGTCACACAGGGACAGGACAGGGCAGGGCAGGTCACACAGGGACAGGGCAGGGCGGTTCACACAGGGACAGGATAGGGCAGGGCAGGTCACAGGGACAGGACAGGGCAGGGCAGGTCACACGGGGACATGACAGGGCGGGGCAGGTCACACAGGGGCAGGAGTCAGGACAGGTCAGCGCATGTCACACAGGGACAGGGCTGGGCAGGTCGCACAGGGACAGGACAGGGCAGGTCACAGGGACAGGGCAGGGCAGGTCACACAGGGACAGGACAGGGCTGGGCAAGTCACACAGGTACAGGGCGGGGCAGGACGTCACCGTAGTCCTGCTGCATACACCAGTCGGGACAGGTCAGGTCAGCGCAGATCAGGGCGGGTCAAGTCGCACTGGAGCCTGCATGTAGATTAGTCATAGTATGAGCATGATGCTAACAGAACATCCAAGTCCCTATGTTCTAAGCATTACAATATATATATGGAATACCACCCACCTGCGGGACGTAGTGTTCGTCCGCCTCCTCAGCCACCTCCACGTCCTCCCCATCCATCAGGAACACCCCGACCATGTCCTGGGCAGGCACCCCAGACGGCCGGCGCTGTGACGGGATAGAGACACACACAGACAGGTGTCTGCGTCATCGTCAGTGATGGCCAGATCACCCCGGGTCGGTATACACGGTCAACAGCTAACTCACTGAATCGACGTCGAAGCCCGAAGGCACGTCACATGTTATCAGTGTGTTGCATAACACAAGATACAGGTAGCATTGTATATGAAGCAATGTGACAGGCATTGAGAGGGATAAAACTAAAATACATACCAAATGACACCGTCACAACCTAAATCAAATGGTTCACAATTGTACAACCGTGGGGAAAACTTTGTTCCTTTGCGCTTGGAGAAATTTGCGCAGAAGCATTTTAAAAATGACTCAAACAAGCCATCAAGGTCGTACACCTGCACAGTGCACAGTCCATGTACAGGTGCAGGTCGTACACCTGCACAGTGCACAGTCCATGTGCCACATGACACGTCACTGTGCGCAGTCTATTGTCAGCTGGCGGCACCCCATCCTCCCTCAGTGACAGAGCGGCCCTCACCTCATCCTCCCTCAGTGATCGAACGGCCCTCACCCCATCCTCCCTCAGTGACAGAGCGGCCCTCACCCCATCCTCCCTCAGTGATCGAACGGCCCTCACCCCATCCTCCCTCAGTGACAGAGCGGCCCTCACCCCATCCTCCCTCAGTGATCGAACGGCCCTTACCCCATCCTCCATCAGTGACAGAGCGGCCCTCACCTCATCCTCCCTCAGTGATCGAACGGCCCTCACCCCATCCTCCCTCAGTGACAGAGCGGCCCTCACTCCATCCTCCCTCAGTGACAGAGCGGCCCTCACCCCATCCTCCCTCAGTGACAGAGCGGCCCTCACTCCATCCTCCCTCAGTGACAGAGCGGCCCTCACATCATCCTCCCTCAGTGACAGAGCGGCCCTCACTCCATCCTCCCTCAGTGATCGAACGGCCCTCACCCCATCCTCCCTCAGTGACAGAGCGGCCCTCACCCCATCCTCCCTCAGTGATCGAACGGCCCTCACCCCATCCTCCCTCAGTGACAGAGCGGCCCTCACCCCATCCTCCCTCAGTGATCGAACGGCCCTCACCCCATCCTCCCTCAGTGACAGAGCGGCCCTCACCCCATCCTCCCTCAGTGATCGAACGGCCCTCACCCCATCCTCCCTCAGTGACAGAGCGGCCCTCACCTCATCCTCCCTCAGTGATCGAACGGCCCTCACCCCATCCTCCCTCAGTGACAGAGCGGCCCTCACTCCATCCTCCCTCAGTGACAGAGCGGCCCTCACCCCATCCTCCCTCAGTGACAGAGCGGCCCTCACTCCATCCTCCCTCAGTGACAGAGCGGCCCTCACATCATCCTCCCTCAGTGACAGAGCGGCCCTCACTCCATCCTCCCTCAGTGATCGAACGGCCCTCACCCCATCCTCCCTCAGTGACAGAGCGGCCCTCACCTCATCCTCCCTCAGTGACAGAGCGGCCCTCACCCCATCCTCCCTCAGTGACAGAGCGGCCCTCACCTCATCCTCCCTCAGTGACAGAGCGGCCCTCACCTCATCCTCCCTCAGTGACAGAGCGGCCCTCACCCCATCCTCCCTCAGTGACAGAGCGGCCCTCACTCCATCCTCCCTCAGTGATCGAACGGCCCTCACCACATCCTCCCTCAGTGACAGAGCGGCCCTCACCTCATCCTCCATCAGTGACAGAGCGGCCCTCACCCCATCCTCCATCAGTGACAGAGCAGCCCTCACTCCATCCTCCCTCAGTGACAGAGCGGCCCTCACCCCATCCTCCCTCAGTGACAGAGCGGCCCTCACTCCATCCTCCCTCAGTGACAGAGCGGCCCTCACTCCATCCTCCCTCAGTGACAGAGCGGCCCTCACCTCATCCTCCCGCAGTGATCGAACGGCCCTCACCCCATCCTCCCTCAGTGACAGAGCGGCCCTCACCCCATCCTCCCTCAGTGACAGAGCGGCCCTCACTCCATCCTCCCTCAGTGACAGAGCGGCCCTCACCTCATCCTCCCTCAGTGATCGAACGGCCCTCACCCCATCCTCCCTCAGTGACAGAGCGGCCCTCACCCCATCCTCCCTCAGTGATCGAACGGCCCTCACCTCATCCTCCCTCAGTGATCGAACGGCCCTCACCTCGTTCCGGAGCGGCCCTCACCTCGTTCCGGAGCGGCCCTCACCTCATTCCGGAGCGGCCCTCACCTCGTTCCGTTTATCGACCCTCACCTCGTTCCGAAGCGGCCCTCACCTCGTTCCGTAGTGGCCCTCACCTCGTTCCGAAGCGGCCCTCACCTCGTTCCGAAGCGGCCCTCACCTCGTTCCGGAGCGGTCCTCACCTCGTTCCGGAGCGGCCCTCACCTCGTTCCGTAGCGGCCCTCACCTCGTTACGTAGCGGCCCTCACCTCGTTCCGTAGCGGCCCTCACCTTTTTCCGAAGCGGCCCTCACCTCGTTCCGAAGCGGCCCTCACCTCGTTCCGGAGCGGCCATCACCTCGTTCCGGAGCGGCCCTCACCTCGTTCCGTAGCGGCCCTCACCTCGTTCCGAAGCGGCCCTCACCTCGTTCCGAAGCGGCCCTCACCTCGTTCCGGAGCGGCCCTCACCTCGTTCCGGAGCGGCCCTCACCTCGTTCCGGAGCGGCCCTCACCTCGTTCCGGAGCGGCCCTCACCTCGTTCCGGAGCGGCCCTCACCTCGTTCCGGAGCGGCCCTCACCTCGTTTCGGAGCGGCCCTCACCTCGTTCCGGAGCGGCCCTCACCTCGTTCCGGAGCGGCCCTCACCTCGTTCCGGAGCGGCCCTCACCTCGTTCCGGAGCGGCCCTCACCTCGTTCCGGAGCGGCCCTCACCTCGTTACGGAGCGGCCCTCACCTCGTTCCGGAGCGGCCCTCACCTCGTTCTGGAGCGGCCCTCACCTCGTTCCGGAGCGGCGGCACGATGTCTCGCCGCTCCGACTCCACTGAAGAGACGGCGTTGGTGCCGTTTTCGGTACTGGCAGACGTGGCGGGGTCCATCGTCACACGTAACTGGTCCTCCACCCTCAGCAGCAAACTGAACACGACCGGGCACAGCAAAGTGGTCAGAACGTGGCAACAAAACATCCAGAGGTGGTACTCCAGCGGTCGTATAACCCCATACAATGAACCCAAAAACGTGTATGGCTAGTTATCTATGTTGATCACTTCAGGCATATTCTTTTTGCAGTCTGTGCAATTTGGCTATAAATTTAGCATGTCTACAAACAAACTTCACACATCTTCACCATCCCAAAATCACACCCACTTCCAACACATATAAGTTATAGCATATCCGCGGATAACGAACAATAGATCACGATAGCAGCAGCCACCCCGTCAGCCGTCACCATTAGATCGCGTACTTTGTGAATGCCCGCGAGTCGTCGTAGGCCCGCTGCTTGCTCTCCTTCAGTTCGGCTAGCTTCTCGTCTCGGAAATTCTGGATGACCGTGTCTACCCGCATCTCTTCCCGTTTCACATAGCTGAAACATGATACACAGACCAAAGTATGGTCAAGGGCATTTAGGGTCAGTGTTCGTCTCTATCGGCATCTCTTCCTACTTCACATAGCTGAAACACGATACACGAACCAAAGGCTTATCAGAACATTTACGGGCAGTGGCTGCATCTACCCTCATGTCTTCCCGTTGCACTGACACAAACCCAAACGTATACACAAGCCAAATGTTTATCAGAACATTTAGGGTCGGTGTTTATTCACTTATGAGTAGATAACATGTGAAGTGGCAAAAAACAAAAACAGACGATGTGCTTAACTAGCCAGCCCAGTGAACCTTAGCTTCCCATCACATCCGATCAGACAGCAGTAACACTGAGGTGATCTGGCCGCCGGCGCGGTGCCGGGGCCGATGCCGGCGGCAGTGATGGTGGCGGTGCGGCACCCATACCGGCGCTACTCACGCTGTCAGGTTGAGCTTCAAATGCCTCAGGGCCGCCGTGAGCGCCGGGTGGGAGCGCGGACTGGCCGGCGGCGCCAGCGACCGCTCCAGCGTCTCGGTCAGCTGCGGCAGCACGATCCTGAAGGCGGCCGAGTAGCGCTCGCTCTGCTGCAGCGCCGCGATCCGAGCCGGCTCCGACAGCAGGTAGCGACTGACGGCCGCCGGTGTCCCAGGAGTCTCACATGTAGCGTGCGTCACACAGCCACAGTTGAGACAGCGACAGACGGACCACTCTGGCGCGCCGGCCACCGGCTGGCGCCGCAGCAGGGCCGTCTGCTCGACGGCGGCGCCGTCCGGGCCGAGCAGGGCCCAGAGACAGCCGGCGGCCACCAGTGGCTCGCCACGCACCGGCTCCGGAAGACAGGACGGCGGCTCCGCCAGCAGCTGCGCCACGTCCAGCCGCACATTCAGGCAGTTACAGGTGTGACTGTGCATCATGGCTGCCCTGTAAAGAGCAGACAGACACATACATGGTGAGCAGAATTGGCTGTGGAGCTTTCTCAAATGTGACTGTATGCTATCTAAATGGGAAATGTGTCAGTACTGCACTGCATTTCTAAGGAGTCCACTCACCATAAAGTGTTTGAACTGCTTGAACTGCTTCCCTGTCTATCTTGGTATCCACTGACTCAGAACAGAATCATTTGGAGCTACAATATTAATTTTTGGTGAAGCAACATCACTCAATTTCAAACGCATTGATATTTGATACCTGCAAAGGCTGTATGGGCAAATAATAGAACTATGAACATGTCAGGGCCCTTCATAAAAAACATTGATAACAAAATATGGACAAGTGGCATGTCTTCAGAAAATATCTGCATTCTCAAGCAGCATGTCACTGAACAATGGAACATGTTTTGACAAGAATTATTATCAAAATGCATTATTACAGACAGACTGGTTATTGAATCACTTTTTTGGAAGGATTCAATCACAATTCATTTTGGAGTATGAATGATTCAGTCACAGTTTGATTCATGGATAACCATTTTGAGAAATGATTCTTTCCGATTCAAAGAATCAAAAAAAAATTATCAAATCACATTTGACTTACCATTGAAATAGCATTGCACAGTCTTTTTAATTCAATCAGCCTTGTTTCTATTCAGGTTTTGATTCAATCATGATTCATGAATAAACAAATCTGGTGGTGAATCAATTCTTCTTTGATTCAAAGGATTTTGATTGAATGATTCCAATTGATTCAATCAGAGTCAAATCAATAACCAGTCTGATTACAGAATAGAACTCAAATAAGTGTGTTCAACCTAACTGGATGTTTTACGAATAACACTGCCACTTCGCAGTCCAAAGATCCAGACTGTCAGGCACACATGCTCTCAGATTGTGGGTTAATCCAAAGCTCATATAGCTTTTAAGGTTTTGATGAGCATTTCTTACAGTTCTGCAAACTTGTTGATGGCTTCAAACTTAAACAAAATGTAAATTATTAACAGTAGGTATGCTGAAAGTTGCAGGCTTAGCAAAAGCTAGAGCATCTATGCCTTTAAATATAAATAATGAAAATTAATATAATCCTCCTACTATACATTAATATAAATAAATGCAGTCTGTACTTTGTATACATAATCATTGTATACAGCAAAAGGTTTGAACTACCAAAATATTACTACAAAATAGTTTTGTAAACTGATACATGTTGATGAAACATACTGATGAAATATTCAGATGAAATGTAGGTAGGTACCATTTAAGCAATGAATGTTAATAGTTGGAGAGATTATTTAGGCTTCTTAAATGATTAGTATGGGCTTGTGAGGCTTCTAAAACAAGAATTATACCATTTGGAGCCTTTGAAAGCCAAAAATTATTAATTTACTTGTGTTAAAAAAGATATTCTTTGGGACTTTCTTTCTTTGAGACTTTCTGTCTTGTTTTAGTTTGTGAAGGCCTTGCAGGTAGGCATCTTGATATTCTTGTTTAGGGGTACAGGTATCCTTATTTTGTTCCTTTTCTTGCCATTCAACAGTCTGGTTTGCACATTAACTTACATGTTTATTGATCAAAATGCAGTTAAAAGTAACACATGGCTTGAGGCAGTGTAGTACAATTAAGACCTGTTTGCACTTCACTACAAAACATACATGGTCCCAGGGTCTCCATCCCAGGGTCTCAATTTAAGTAAATTAAGTAATTAATATCATTACAGCAGCACTCGCAGCACTCTGCACTTATTTATAGGAAGTGTTCGATCGTATGCAAGCAGCGATTAGAGTTGGCAAAGTGTCAATTCACTCAGTAAACACGCCTACTTTTATTCCATTTCTTATTAAGTTATCAACTACGAAATACCACATTATTTGTACAATGTATACACACAAACAAAAGTGTAACTCGTGACCTACCTTTGCCCTTGCTTTGTCCGTGCTTCCTCCCTGACTGACGGCGAGAGAGCGCGAAGAGCGTGAACCACGGAGCGATCAGCATAGCAACAAGCAGCAACACAAGCAGCAGACCGATTCCGAGGAAGTGCGGCGTTCACGGCGCGACAAATCAGCTGATTCTCGTACTGCTGGCTTGGCACGGCCGCATCCGAGGCGACATCTATATGGCACGTGACGAAAACACTTCCGTCTCGTGACTTAGCTGGTATTTTTACCTACGAACGCAGCCAGCTACTGGACACTCGACTGCCTTTGAACGTCGGACCGATACGCAGTTTGTCTTGCAACCCAAACATCCAGATGCATGCATTTCCCCTCTGTTTTGCCTAAGACGTTCAAATTGTCAGTAGACAGTGCAGCCTTCATCGCTCAACTCGCCAACTGAACGACTACTGTCCCAAGCAGTTCTCTCAACCAATCACCTCCCCGTAGCGTGTATCTAATTGCATCATATATCACCTTCTATGTAGACGCATCAGCTCGAGGATTGCAAAAAAATAAGTCGTACAACGAATGTATTAATCAACGATCCTGGACGATGCAATATCATGCCGTCATCGTCAGAAACAAGTCATCTGGAGCGTGCGCTTGGCATTTCTGTCGCTTCGCATGCCCAGCCAAACTAAGTTGTCGATGAGCACAAAAAGGGCTGTGGGCAGCAATATATTATTCATGTTCCAGTAAAACGTACCGAGTGTAGAGAAACATACAATATATATGGCCGGCTGCCGGGCCGTGGTGAGGGGAGCAATGGGATGCGTAAGGGAAGGGCAGGCTCGCTCACAAGCGCTCGGAACACGCACCCACACACACCACACAACAGCGACGCTAACGGGTCAGCGGGGCGGGCAGAGTAACGGCTACGCAGCGGCTGACAGGGCCGGCCCAATCGCAGCAGACGACCAGCGACCGCCCGCCTCGCGCGTCGTCCCGGGCACGATAATACTGTCAAACAGAGGTATAATAACACTGAGACGCAACAGAACACGCGGCGGTGGCAGCGGCGGGCCGCCTTCACTGAGTGGATACGTCCGGACCGGGCCGGGCCGCGTCCAGTGTCCGCCGCGGCACACACATACCACCGAGATACAGAACCATACAAAAACAAGCGCGCGTGCGCAGAGGCGCAGCGCGTGTGGCACCCACGAGGGCCGGGGCGGTCGCCGACCTGACTAGACACTGTGACCTCGCCTGACTAGGAGCGGCAGCCGCAGCGGCCGGACCGACTCAACAGAATCGGACTCCGCGCTCGCGAGGCGAGACAACATAGTCACCGTTTGTACTGGACTAAACTAACGAATGCGACCGATGCGATGCAACTGAGGCGGTGCGGCTCGCGTGAGACGCGTGTGGCGCGTGTGGCGCTATGTACAGCGGTGTCTGCCGGCGCTACACTAGCGAAGCGGTGCAGCGTGCTGCGAGACGTCTGCCCATGCCGGGACGCCGGGAACCCGGCACGGCGGTCCACCGCGGAGCCCGTCCGGCCGCACCGGCGACCGCGGCGCGTGGCGACAGTAATTTACAAATGATATGACCGAAGCTCCGGGGCACGGCTGGCGGCTGGAGGCCGGCTGGCCGGGAAGACCGGGCCGAGAGGCGGCGGCGGCGGCGGCGGCGGCGGCGGCGGCGGCGGCGGCGGCGGCGGCGGCGGCGGCAGCCGGCGCCGCGGCAGAGACGCGGGCGCGCCTGCTCAATGTGCATAGGGACTGACTGAGACCGAGGGCGAGAGACAGACGAAAGAGACGAGAGACGGGAGAGAGAGGGAGAGAGAAGAGAGAGCGGGACGAGAGAGAGACGCCACAACAGCTGAGACAGCACCAGACTAATCGACACGACACAGTACACCCAGGCCGCCGCGCTCATCTGGCCGGCAGACGGCATGGACCCGTCAGCGGAGGGGTTCACGACTTGGACTCGTCCACTTGTCGGTGGGTGCCGCTAACCAGCAACCGGATAAATTCCTGCCGCAAGATTTGGTGCGCCTGCCGACATAGGAGAGCAGGCTGTCAGCAACTAGTCTTACATCGTAACACTGTAACATCCAACTTTCCATGCAATAGTAGCGGCTCAGCCCATTTTTAGCTATAAAAACAAAGACAATCTCGACTTAACTTTGAGCAGGAGCAGCATTTTTCCGCACGGGCACTATAAAATTGTTACATGTACTATATAAACAAGTTTCTGATAAACAGCGAATTGTAATTATAAACGGTGAATGAATACAATAGGAAGCGTGGTACCAAAGGGACCGCACCGGCATGGCAAACGCAAAAATCTCTCCCGCGCCGGGAATCGAACCCGGGCCTTCTGGGTGAAAGCCAGATATCCTAGCCACTAGACCACGCGGGACACATTCGAAACCTTCCCAAAACTCAGTAAAATCACACATACCTGCTGGTTGGCGGTGGGTATTTGGAGTGCCAGTGCCAACGAGTTGTGATCGAAGTTTTCGTCTAGGGCGATGAGTGCGCCGTGGAGGCCCGACTCTGCCAGGTGACCCGTGTACTCCTTGAGGCCGATGCCGACCACCCACTGGATGACGCGCTCGTTTGTCCAGACGAACACGTCGGTCAGCTCTGTCTCGCAGGCCCGCCGCCGCTGCTCCAGCTCGTTACGGTCGTAGTCGACCCGTTTCAGACACTGGATTCCGAAGTGCAGGCTATTCCTGTTGACGGGAGGCATGGACGGGCATCAGACCCTGCGTGATAAGTGCGTGGGAGCCGCATTCCACGTAAGGTCTCCGAACACCCGAACGGACAAAGCTCTCATCGCTACAGAATACTTGGCTCAACAATAAGGGACTCCAACCTAATCTAGACATTCGTGCCCTCAGATGCCTCCCTCAAAATGCTAAAGAAATAGCCAAACTGCTGTGTTACCTGTGGGAGGCGTCCACGAGCTTCAAGTAGCCGCGCAGGTCCTTCTTGTTGAGGTGTAGCAGGTGCTCCAGCATACGTGCATCCACCAGACACTCCATGAAGGACGTGCTGTCGGGTCAAAGGTCACCAGTCACCAGACACTTCCATGAAGGACGTGCTGTCGGGTCAAAGGTCACCGGTCACCAGACACTCCATGAAGGACGTGCTGTCGGGTCATAGGTCACACGGGTCATAGGTCACGGGTATAGGTCACGGGTATAGGTCACGGGTCATAGGTCACGGGTCATAGGTCACGGGTCATAGGTCACGGGTCAAGAACACGGGTCATAGTCATAGGTCATAGTCATAGGTCACGGGTCATAGGTCACGGATCATAGGTCACGGATCATAGGTCACGGATCATAGGTCACGGGTCATAGGTCACGGGACATAGGTCACGGGACATAGGTCACGGGTCATAGGTCACTGGTCATAGGTCACTGGTCATAGGTCACGGGTCATAGGTCACAGGTCATAGGTCATGGGTCATAGGTCACGGCGGATCATAGGTCACGGGTCACGGGTCATAGGTCACCGGACATAGGTCACGGGTCACGGGTCATAGGTCACGGGTCATAGGTCTCGGGTCACGGGGACATAGGTCACGGATCATAGGTCACGGGTCACGGGTCATAGGTCACGGGACATAGGTCACTGGTCATAGGTCACGGGTCATAGGTCACGGGTCATAGGTCGCGGATCATAGGTCACGGGTCACGGATCATAGGTCACCGGGACATAGGTCACGATCATAGGTCACGGATCATAGGTCACGGGTCACGGGTCATAGGTCACGGGTCACGGGTCATAGGTACACGGGTCATAGGGTCACGGGTCATAGGTCACGGGTCATAGGTCACGGGGCATAGGTCACGGGTCATAGGTCACGGGTCACGGGTCACGGGTCACAGGTCATGTCAACAGGTCACTCTCGGGTCACAGACAGGGAGCACAGAACATCGATCGTGACAGACACGGAGATAGCGAGCCATCCAACACAGCCTCACAATGCAAACCAGGAAGCGTCGTACCAAAACTCATCAAATAATGTTGCAATATAAACGGAAAATAATGCAAAGTAAATGAAGATTACATGAATGGAATGTGTAATGAGTTAGATGAATTGCATGAATGAGATACCCGAATACAAACTAGCCAGCCGATAACAGAATTACAAGGTGAAATAAACCTCACATATTCAGAATTAATGAATGTAGACCAAATCAATACAATGATGTAGACCACATCGGTCGGGCTGCCGCCGTTGGCCCTCAGAGAAGTTTTACACACTGCATACTGCACAGCCCGAACCCCTGCCCTGCAGGCCTGTCCCCCTCCCCTCCCCCCCCCCCCTCCTCCCTCCCCTCCCCTCCCTCCCCTCCCCCTCCCCTCCCCCTCCCCTCCCCCTCCCCTCTCCCTCCCCTCCCCTCCCCTCCCCTCCCCTCCCTCCCCTCCCCTCCCCTCCCCCCTCCCCTCCCCTCCCCTCCCCTCCCCTCCCCTCCCCTCCCCTCCCCTCCCCTCCCTCCCCTCCCTCCCCTCCCCTCCCCCCACCACCACCACTGACCCGGTACTGGGGCAGGCCGAGCGAGGCAGCCACTCTGTGCCGATCCACTCGTGGTTCATCTCGGCGAAGTTGTACATCAGCCTGGAGCTGTTGGGCGCCGACGGCGAGGTCAGGTTGACCATCTCCCTGATGGCCAGTCTCAGTTTGAGCCGGTGCAGCGGGTTGCTGATGCCGATCTCCCGCTGGATCTCGTGTCGCTCAGAGCGGACATGATCGCGCCGGACTTGGACGTTGGCGCGGCAGGCGGCCACGTACCAGGCCGCATGCCCACCCACAGTTCCAGCCAGGCCACCACCGTAGGGGCCGTTCCACAAGCGCGAACGGCGTGCCGGCCTTCATCGCCTCGGCCAGCAGCTCGTGTCTGCGGTACGGGACAGACACGAGGACACATGGTCAGACAGGATAGCAGCAATCACAGACTGGACAGCACGTCCTCGTGTCTGCGGTACGGGACACACACGAGGACACATGGTCAGACAGGATAGCAGCAATCACAGACTGGACAGCACGTCCTCGTGTCTGGGGTAACTCGACACACACGAGGACACATGGTCAGACAGGATAGCAGCAATCACAGACTGGACAGCACGTCCTCGTGTCTGGGGTAGCGGGACACACACGAGGGACACGTGGTCAGACAGGATAGCAGCAATCACAGACTGGACAGCACGTCCTCGTGTCTGGGGTACTAGACACACACGAGGACACATGATCAGACAGGATAGCAGCAATCACAGACTGGACAGCACGTCCTCGTGTCTGGCGGTACGGGACACACACGAGGACACATGGTCAGACAGGATAGCAGCAAGCACAGACTGGACAGCACGTCCTCGTGTCTGGGGTACGGGGACAGACACGAGGACACATGGTCAAACAGGATAGCAGCAATCACAGACTGACAGCACGTCCTCGTGTCTGGGGTACGGGACACACACGAGGACACATGGTCAGACAGGATAGCAGCAATCACAGACTGGACAGCACGTCCTCGTGTCTGCGGTACGGGACACACACGAGGACACGTGGTCAGACAGGATAGCAGCAATCACAGACTGGACAGCACGTCCTCGTGTCTGGGGTACGGGACACACACGAGGACACATGGTCAGACAGGATAGCAGCAATCACAGACTGGACAGCACGTCCTCGTTGTCTGCGGTACGGGACACACGAGGACACATGGTCAGACAGGATAGCAGCAATCACAGACTGGACAGCACGTCCTCGTGTCTGGGGTACGGGACACACACGAGGACACGTGGTCAGACAGGATAGCAGCAATCACAGACTGGTACTAGCACGTCCTCGTGTCTGGGGTACGGGACAGACACGAGGACACATGGTCAGACAGGATAGCAGCAATCACAGACTGACAGCACGTCCTCGTGTCTGCGGTACGGGACACACACGAGGACACGTGGTCAGACAGGATAGCAGCAATCACAGACTGGACAGCACGTCCTCGTGTCTGGGGTACGGGACACACACGAGGACACATGGTCAGACAGGATAGCAGCAATCACAGACTGGACAGCATCGTCCTCGTGTCTGCGGTACGGGACACACACGAGGACACATGGTCAGACAGGATAGCGAGCAATCACAGACTGGACAGCACGTCCTCGTGTCTGGGGTACGGAACACACACGAGGACACGTGGTCAGACAGGATAGCAGCAATCACAGACTGGACAGCACGTCCTCGTGTCTGGGGTACGGGACACACACGGGAACACATTGTCTCGGACAGCAGAAGCGTCAGAAGCGTCGGAAGCGTCAGACTGGTCAGAAGGGCCGCCCGCCAGGCAGGGCAGCAAGACATAACCGATCGAGCAGCTGACGCGGCCGGAACAGACACACGCCGCTGCGTGTAAACAGCTCGCGATCAACCACATCGAGAGCAGAACAAGAACGTATAATAATCCCCCATATTTCGGTTCACTACGTCCTTCTTACACCTTTTTGTCTTCGATATTAGAGCGAGTGTCCGAATGACCAAAGCAGAGCTGAAGTAGGCAAGATCGCCTCGGACTTGTGACTTGTTACACGGTAAATACACACTTTTTGCCCCATGCTTTTGTCTTGCGATACTGACTTTTCTTAGTGAGTCTGCCGCGCGGTACTGACTTTTTCTTAGTGCGTCTGTCGAAGTCTGCTTTCGGCGTGGAGACGGCGAGCCCCGGTGAGTCGAGGCCACCGTCGGTCGTGTCTGGAGAGTAGAGATCGGTGGGGCCGGCCGAGCGCCGCCGCCGCCGCAGCCGCAGCCTGGCTCTGGTGCAGGTCGAACGCACGCTGCAGGGGAGGTGAGCACGGTCAAACGCACGCTGGAGGCAACCAGAACGGGGTCAAACACACGCTGAACGGAAGGTGAGGAAGGTCAAACGCACGCTGGAGGCAACCAGAACGGGGTCAAACACACGCTGAACGGAAGGTGAGAAAGGTCAAACAGCCGCTGCACGGAGGTAACAACAAGCGAACAAACGACCGTGTGAGGCGGGTCAGAGGCGGGTCAGAGACGGGTCAGAGGCGGGTCAGAGGCGGGGAACATAGGACGTGACTGCACGGTGCAGCTAGAGATGGTGTCAGATCGCGACATTCAGAACATAAGATCCCTTGTGATAGGCAGTCATCGCTGTAACATCAGCTCAGTAGAAGCAGGGCAATAACAATGCACAAATCCACCCGCTTGTAAGTTGCTCTCTGTGTCTGTATCAGATTATAAGGAAAAACTAGGGGTGTAAACCCACCCAAAGAAGATACGCCCATTCCGATGGCATACCCACAGCTCGTGACTTCAGCCACCAACCCATCCCTCCCGCATACCTCTACTAGCCGTCCCACGTCACGCCCACCTTCTCCTTTTTGCTGAAGAAGCGTCCCAGCGAGGACTTGAAGCCGCGCTTCTTGGCCACGACGTGTTTGTGCAGCGAGTCCTGACTGCTGTTGGTCGAAGATACCGAGGACGGCGTCGAGTGCGAACTGTCGCCGAAAGATTGCCTGCGGGCACGATATCGGAGTTAGTACAGGAGATAGCGACAGCGGGACTGGCGGCACAGCGATGTCTGAGTTGGGTGGCACATATTCCTTCAGATAATGGATACGAATTAAGAAGCATGTGTAACAGTGCAGTGTAGAGCGCAGCACAGAAGCTGTTCTTCAAAAAATGCTAACTTGTTTCTGTAAGAGTAAGAGATACAGCAATGATCACTCATTATCGTGCGCACTGACTCCAACCAAATAAAGTAAAGAAACCTGTGTGAAAAGAGTATCCAAATGGAAGACGGGAAATTGCGGTGGACAAGAAAATAGCGTTAGATGAGTTAAGCGTTGTTTGATTAGTACGACCACCGACCATCCCTGATGATGATGATTGGGCTTTGGGCCGCACTCAGCAACTCAGGCTATGTGGCGCCCATATCCCCGTTAACCCGTGCCGGGGGGGGGGGGGGGGGGGGGGTTAGTTGTTGTTGTTGGAGTTAGTTGGGGTTAGCTGTTCGGGATCAATTGCCCACATTATGTAAAAAAATACCTCGGGTCATCTCAGGTCAGGTAACCAGACCAGGTCACGTGACCCACCTAAAAAAAAAACTTGTGGTCGTACCACAGTCACAGTTTTTGGATGATCGGTTTTAAACTTACAAGATTTCATAAGGATATATATATATATATATATATATATATATATATATATATATATATATATATCTACAATTCGTGTATCTTGGATTATTTATATCAGCAACCTAAGGTCGGGTCATTTCGAGACATCCCATTATAAGTCAATGGGGAAATATTAAAATGCTTTTTATTCCAAGGATACGCAAGATATCAGTGTAATTCTTCTGGATCATGTTATTATAGGCCATTCTTGATGACCTAGGTGCCATTGTTGTCCAGTGACCCCTACAGGGTCAGCCGAGGTCATCCGAGGTCATCAACAGTTGTATGTCAATAACTCTCGACATAATGACGATAGAGAAGTGAAACCGACACCAATGTGTTTGTCTCGTCGAGGCACGTCTTCCCATATGCAACATGACCTACTCGGGTCACCACTTGACCTTGACCTACCCACTTGACCTTGACCTGTCAAAATGTTTAAGTTGACCTAACCTGTTCAACACTAATATGAGTCGAAACGCCTTGACGAGACAAACACGATGACATCACAATTATTGCCTTGTCGTTATTAGGTAAAAAGCTATTCGTGAGAGAAAAACACTTTGTAAAAATAGCCTTTTTGACATTGGATGAGCTCTGGAGCCTAAACTGGGCTAAAATCGAGACACCTTGGCGATTGCATTTTGCAAGAGTTTTCCATTGCCTTTTTCCCGTTGTTCCTAGCTAGCATAGTTCATGTGATAGCTGGGGGTTTCTGGAGCGAAGTCCTACAACTGGAAAATGTAACCTTTGATGACCTCTGGTGACCTCAATATTGGCTTTAGGAAAAAACAAATATAAAGTACTTTCGAATGTGCTTGTCGAGAGCTTTCGGACGCCCTTTTTCCGCGTTTGTCTAGCCCTTTCAGTTTTCGAGTTAGAGGGAGGGTGTCTAAACACCCACCCACCCACCATTTTTTAAATCGGTCCAGTAGTTCCGGAGATCCGATGGAGGGGGGGGGGGGGGAATAGACCCACCCCCAGTAAGTCGCGTTATGGAATATACCCAGTAACCCGAGGGTTAACTTGTTTCCATTAACTTTCATTAACCATCGTCCCAGAACTCCCACGTCCGTGAAAGAGAACCCCTGCTCGAGTTGCGGCCACTAACAGCCCTCCACCTCATCCATCGTCTCTCCACAGCAACAGCCGTGGTCCAGCTCGGCGGCCGGGACAGCCGGGCCGGACAGCGAGGGCAGCTGACGCCGGCCAAACCAGCCACGAGCGGCGCAGCGAGTCGTCTGACCGGCCGGAGACGGCACACGGCGGCAGACAGGATTATTATACGCTGGGAGCACGGGGCAGCCCGAGTCGTCTGACCGCCGGCCAGAGACGGCACACGGCGGCAGACAGGATTATTATACCGCTGGGAGCACGGGGCAGCCCGAGTCGTCTGACCGGCCGGAGACCGGCACACGGCGGCAGACAGGATTATTATACCGCTGGGAGCACGGGGCAGCCCGAGTCGTCTGACCGGCCGGAGACGGCACACGGCGGCAGACAGGAGGATTATACCGCTGGGAGCACGGGGCAAGCCCGAGTCGTCTGACCGGCCGGAGACGCACACGGCGGCAGACAGGAGGATTATACCGCTGGGAGCACGGGGCAGCCCGAGTCGTCTGACCGGCCGGAGACGGCACACGGCGGCAGACAGGAGGATTATACCGCTGGGAGCACGGGGCAGCCCGAGTCGTCTGACACTGCCGACCCCAGTCGTGTGAGCGTCCGGAGACAGTACATGGCGGCTGGCAACTACAGACTGCGGAGCAACAGAGGACCAAGGAGCAGCCCTAGTCGTTTGAGCACACGGCGACAGGCAGCCACAGAGACCGCAGAGCCGCGGGGTTTCACCGAGCTACGGGGAATCGCCGAGCAGGCCGAGTGGCAGCGACCTGCTGCCCGTGTAGTAGTTGTAGAAATATGGCGAGCTGAGCCTCATTCGACAAGCAGAGCGGTGTCGCAACCTTTCGCCTAAGAGGCCTCAGATACTGACCTGAGAGACCGACCTGAGAGACCGACCTGAGAGACCGACCTGAGAGACCGACCTGAGAGACCGACCTGAGAGACCGACCTGAGAGACCGACCTGAGACCGACCTGAGAGACCGACCTGAGAGACCGACCTGAGATCGACCTGAGAGACCAACCAGAGAGACCGACCTGAGAGGCTGACCTGAGAGACCTCAGACTTGAAGGACCTGCCTTTAGAGACCTGAGAGACTTCAGAGACTTGAAAGACCTCCCTTCAGAGACCTGAGAAACCTCAGAGACTTGAAGGACCTCCCTTTAGAGACCTGTGAGACCTTAGAGACTTGAAGGACCTCCTTCAGAGACCTGAGAAACCTCAGAGACTTGAAGGACCTCCCTTCAGAGACATGAGAAACCTCAGAGACTTGAAAGACCTCCCTTCAGAGACCTGAGAAACCTCAGAGACGTGAAGGACCTCCCTTCAGAGATCTGAGAGACCTGAGAGACCTCAGAGACTTGAAGGACCTGCCTTCAGAGACCTGAGAGTCCGCAGACACGATAAAACCGCAGAGACTGGCCTGAGAGAGAGACTGCATGGAATCCAGACCCGTCTGAGGACCAGATCATGGAATGTGTGGAGCCATCTGAGACCTTAAGACCCATCTGAGCACCCCGGCCGTCCGGCACTGGCGGCTGCACAGACTCACCTGCGGGGGCGTCGGTCGGACTGGACGCCTCATCCACCGAGCGGGAATACTGCGGCGACTCGACACCACACGCTCCATGGCTGTCCGGTCTGCCAGGGCGACACACAGCCGCGTGTGGTCGGCAGGCCTGGCGGCGCTGCCGTGGACACGGCACGGGCACGTCTGGCGGGCCAGGAGCAGCTGCCCGGGGCACAACACTGGCGGGCCGGGAGCAGCTGCCCGGGGCACAACACTGGCGGGCCAGGAGCAGCTGCCCGGGGCACAACACTGGCTGGCCAGGAGCAGCTGCCCGGGGCACAACACTGGCGGGCCAGGAGCAGCTGCCCGGGGCACAACACTGGCGGGCCAGGAGCAGCTGACCGGGGCACAAACACTGGCTGGCCAGGAGCAGCTGCCGGGGCACAGCACTAGCTGGCCGGTCTGCCGAGGCCGAGACACAGTCTTCTCCAAACGGCAGGCCTATCGAATTGTTGGCGCCAACACAGACACGTCTGGGCGGCAGGCCGGCCGGGGACCGACAGACCTGGCTCTCCGGCGGGCCCGGCTGCCGACCGAGCTGGCTCGCTCGGTCGATGTGGGCAGGCTGGCTGGCCATGGTGCCGCCTGACACGGCCGCCGCCGCCGCTCCCTGTCTGGCCGGCCCTCTCACTCGGTCAATACGGCCCGTTTGTCGGCCGGTCACGCCGCGGCGGGGCGTACTTAGGTCGAGAGGCACACAGGGCTGACCAGGAGCCACTCTGGGGCACAGCACACAGGGGTCTGACCAGGAGCCACTCTGGGGCCAGCACCAGGGCTGACCAGGAGCCACTCTGGGGCACAGCTCACAGGGCTGACCAGGAGCCACTCTGGGGGCACAGCACACAGGGCTGACCCAGGAGCCACTCTGGGGCACAAGCACACAGGGCTGACAGAGCCACTCTGGGGCACAGCACACAGGGCTGACCAGGAGCCACTCTGGGGCACAGCACACAGGGCTGACCAGGAGCCACTCTGGGGCACAGCACACAGGGCTGACCAGGAGCCACTCTGGGGCACAGACACAGGCTGACCAGGAGCCACTCTGGGGCACAGCACACAGGCTGACCAGGGGAGCCACTCTGGGCACAGCACACAGGGCTGACCAGGAGCCACTCTGGGGCACAGCACACAGGGCTGACCAGGAGCCACTCTGGGGCACAGCACACAGGGCTGACCAGGAGCCACTCTGGGGCACAGCACACAGGGCTGACCAGGAGCCACTCTGGGGCACAGCACACAGGGCTGACCAGGAGCCACTCTGGGGCACAGCACACAGGGCTGACCAGGAGGCCACTCTGGGGCACAGCACACAGGGCTGACCAGGAGCCACTCTGGGGCACAGCACACAGGGCTGACCAGGAGCCACTCTGGGGCACAGCACACAGGGCTGACCCAGGAGCCACTCTGGGGCACAGCACACAGGCTGACCAGGAGCCACTCTGGGGCACAGCACACAGGGCTGACCGGAGCCACTCTGGGGCACAGCACACAGGCTGACCAGGAGCCACTCTGGGGCACAGCACACAGGGCTGACCAGGAGCCACTCTGGGGCACAGCACACAGGGCTGACCAGGAGCCACTGGGGCACAGCCACAGGGCTGACCAGGAGCCACTCTGGGCACAGCACACAGGGCTGACCAGGAGCCACTCTGGGGCACAGCACACAGGGCTGACCAGGAGCCACTCTGGGGCACAGCACACAGGGCTGACCAGGAGCCACCCTGGGGCACAGCACACAGGGCTGACCAGGAGCCACGTCTGGGGCACAGCACACAGGGCTTGACCAGGAGCCCACTCTGGGGCAACAGCACACAGGGCTGACCAGGAGCCACTCTGGGGCACGCACACAGGGCTGACCAGGAGCCACCCTGGGGACCCTGGGGCACAGCACACAGGGCTGACCAGGAGCCACTCTGGGGTACAGCACACAGGGCTGACCAGGAGCCACCCTGGGGCACAGCACACAGGGCTGACCAGGAGCCACTCTGGGGCACAGCACACAGGGCTGACCAGGAGCCACTCTGGGGCACAGCACACACAGGGCTGACCAGGAGCCACTCTGGGGAACAGCACACAGGGCTGACCAGGAGCCACTCTGGGGCACAGCACACAGGGCTGACCAGGAGCTACTCTGGGGCACAGCACACAGGGCTGACCAGGAGCCACTCTGGGGCACAGCACACAGGGCTGACCAGGAGCCACTCTGGGGGCACAGCACACAGGGCTGACCAGGAGCCACTCTGGGGCACAGCACACAGGGCTGACCAGGAGCCACTCTGGGGCACAGCACACAGAGCTGACCAGGAGCCACTCTGGGGCACAGCACACAGAGCTGACCAGGAGCCACTCTGGGGCACAGCACACAGGGCTGACCAGGAGCCACTCTGGGGCACAGCACACAGGGCTGACCAGGAGCCACTCTGGGGCACAGCACACAGGGCTGACCAGGAGCTACTCTGGGGCACAGCACACAGGGCTGACCAGGAGCCACTCTGGGGCACAGCACACAGGGCTGACCCAGGAGCCCACTCTTGGGGCACAGCACACAGGGCTGACCAGGAGCCCACTCTGGGGCACAGCACACAGGGCTGACCAGGAGCCACTCTGGGGCACAGCACACAGGGCTGACCAGGGAGCCACTCTGGGGCACAGCACACAGGGCTGACCAGGAGCCACTCTGGGGCACAGCACACAGGGCTGACCAGGAGCCGCTCTGGGGCACAGCACACAGGGCTGACCAGGAGCCACTCTGGGGCACAGCACACAGGGCTGACCAGGAGCCACTCTGGGGCACAGCACACAGGGCTGACCAGGAGCCACTCTGGGGCACAGCACACAGGGCTGACCAGGAGCCGCTCTGGGGCACAGCACACAGGGCTGACCAGGAGCCACTCTGGGGCACAGCACACAGGGCTGACCAGGAGCCACTCTGGCGCACAGCACACAGGGCTGACCAGGAGCCACTCTGGGGCACAGCAGACAGGGCTGACCAGGAGCCACTCTGGGGCACAGCACACAGAGCTGACCAGGAGCCACTCTGGGGCAGAGCACACAGAGCTGACGAGAGACGCTATCTTGGGTCACCCTCAGGCCGCAGCGCAGTACTGGGCGGCCACAGGACGGCACGACGGCACGACGGCACGACGGCACGACGGCACGACGGCACGACGGCTGCAGGACGACTGCAGTACGACTGCAGTACGACTGCAGTACGACTGCAGTACGACTGCAGTACGACTGCAGTACGACTGCAGTACGACTGCAGTACGACTGCAGGACTGCTGCAGGACGGCTGCAGGACGGCTGCAGGACGGCTGCAGGAACGGCTGCAGGACGGCTGCAGGACGGCTGCAGGACGGCTGCAGGGACGGCTGCAGGACGGCAGGACGGCTGCAGGACGGCAGGACGACAGAGGACTACAGTGGTCAATCCGGACCGAGATGACCCTGTAGCGGTCCAGACGTGCAGCAGTCCGGCGGGACAGAACAGCAAGACGGCAAGACGGCAGGACGGCAGAACGACTGACAGGGCCAACCTTGGAATTTTGGCTATTTTCTCGACTTTTTGGGGCAATTCCACAGTAAGACAACCGGTGAGTGCCGTCCGACCATTTTTTATTTTCTTGAAAAGTTGTACATTTCAAGGTTGGGGAATTAATTGGTGGTGACCAAAAAATAAATATATATATATATATATATATATATATATATATATATATATATATATATATATATATATATATATATATATATATATATATATATATATATATATAATATATATATATATATATATATATATATATATATATATATATATATATATATATATATATATATATATATATATATATATATATATATATATATATATATATATATATATATATATATATTATATATATATATATATATATATAATATATATATATATATATATATATATAATATATATATATATATATATATATATATATATATATATATATATATATATATATATAT
>JAXIVJ010000640.1:0-70000 GCA_036785665.1 Chirona hameri
GTTTCAGGGAGCAATTTATCACAAAGCTTGATTAAAGGTTATGCATGAAGGCTATGCCAATTGGTGGCGCGAGTCTGTTATCCATCGCTATTCCTTCTGTTTGTTTGTAGTAGTTTGTTCCAAATGGATTACAGTTGTTGGTCAAGATATGGTTAAAGAGGGTCTCTATTTTGGCGAGTGAAATGCCATACACGTTAATTTTACTGACGTTGTCTTGTATCAGATTGATCGTGGCGGTAATGGCTTGTTGTATGGGAATGCTCCCATATAAATTTACTACATCCAGGGAGAACACAATGGACCCCTTCAGGTTACGTCCCCGGAAAAGGCCCTATCAGCTTATTCAGATAGTGTCCCGTATTTTCGAGGTAAGTAGGTACAAAATGGAGGATCTGTGTCAGTGTCTGCTGGAGAAACCAGGACAACTTATCCAGGGGATCTCCGCAGGCTGACACGATCGGCCGGAGCGAATTGTTAGGCTTATGTGTTATCGGGAAACCGTATAATTCCGCTGTTCTAGTCCACTTAGGCAGTAATTTGTCTAACGTACGGTCTTAACGTACCTTACCGCGGAGGACTCTCACGGCGAGGTCTTCAGGTCGGGCTCGTCTTGTTCTCCAGGTCGGGCGTCGGGTTGGTCGGTACTTTTAGGTAGCTGCTGAGCAAATCAGAGGCCTTCGACACGTAATCTGGCTTAGGCATGACCATTGCACTCTTACATTCTTCCGATTGCTTGACAATAAGGCTATAATTTTTGACGAGATTATCAATTAGGGGATCCAATTTCTTATTCTGTTCCCCAACTTTTGTTTGTTGTGATCTGAACGCTGAGAGTATGTACTTTAGATACCTGAATATTTCAAGCAGTGGCGTCGCCACCTGCGTCAACGTTGTGTTACACCGAATACCATGACGATGCGAAGACGGAGCCGAAGCGTGACATCAAACGGCACAGATCGGGTTTACCCGTCCGAATGGGTCCGCTGAGACAGCCATTGAGTCACATGACGTACACGCCAAATGGACAGCTGTTGAGAAAGATCGGATAATCAGGCCGGTCGCTGTTCGATATGGACCTACAACACCAGCAAAACCGACATGAAAAACGTCCTGTGGAATCGGAGCCGTCGGAAGGTAAGATGCTCCGACTGGGAAATTTGCGAGACTGCGGCGCTGACCGAAATAGGACAATACTTGACAGCTAACAGGATTGTCGACGCAAAACGCTAATGCTAAGCTCCCGGGTAGACTTACCGTTCGAGTAAGACGGGCTTTAAAGGGAGTATACGGGTTTTTCCCAGAATAATTGAGTTACATATTAAAACGTACTTATAAAGGTGGTAGAAGTCCCACGGTAGCCACATTTTTCTGGAAATGACCTCTTCTGCACGTAAGGACATTCCAAAGTGCGCGGTGATGCCACCGCGTATTTTCTGTAGGACCGACTGAGGCAGAGCCAGTCATCTCTTTAATGCTAATAAAAACACCTCACTTATGGCATATTTCCGGTAAAATAAGCAATATTTGAAAGAAAATAAACTTGTTTTGTTCCAACGACAGCAGCAGTTACCTAGTTTTCCCATAAAATTCTATATTTTTCATGAATTTTCATGCCAAAAAAAATAATACGCCACCACCAAATTCTCAACGCTAAAGACCAGAGATGAGAAAACCACAAAAACACAAAACCTTAACGAACAGTGTGTAGTAATACAAAGTCCCGTCAGTTTTGAATTGCATAATAATTTTGTGATCCAGTGTAAGACTTGCAGATAATTCAAAACTCTAAAATTGATCTTAAGATAAAAGTGGTGGACAGTAGTGCCGATCAAGTACTCGTTATCTGATACTAGTCTCGAAAAACGCCCAAGTTTTAACGCTGATAATTGCTGAAATAATGGACTAAATGAGCATTGAGATCCCTGATATATGTCTTAAACGTGTTTAAAGCTCATACAACTGCAAAAGAGTGCATTTACTTTCAGGACGGAAACCCGTATAATCCCTTTAAGCCTATTAGTGGCAGGCTACTGGCTACCCCTATTAGTGGCGGGGGGGATTTCGCACCCCCCCCCCCCCCCCCCCCCCCCCCACCACCACCACCACCACCCCGAGATCTCGAGATCTATTCGTCCGATTAAAAAAAATGGCGTTTGATTCCCCTCAACACGATCTACATTTCTGAAAAATAAACACTTCGAAATGTTTGATAGGAGGGGGGCAACAGGGGGCAAAAACTACAAATATTAGAGGTATGTGTGACCCAACACAGCTGTCATGTTTATCAGCATATTTTAATGCAACTAATGGGGATCTATAGAGATTGAATTGGGGATTGATATATGATGGTGACTTTTGCAAATTCAAAAATCATAGGCGTTTTCAGGTCACTAAATTTGGGGGAAAAATAAATGCTTTATAAGCCCGTCTTTTTTTGTCTTTTTTTCGATAAATAAAATGGTGCGCTATTATAACATCGGACAACAACAGTTATAAAGCATATTTGCATCCATAGGCGGTGCTAGGCTAGCGAAAAAGGGAGGCAAAATAGTTAAAAAATCACTTCCTGTAAACTTCCCCTTTTCAAGTCTCTGAAACCGCCTCTGCCATGCAATATTTATTATAGTTCACTAAAATCAACTAATTTGCACTTGTTTCCATCACCGTAAACCTATGTAACTCCTTTATACTTCAGGCAGTTAGGAAGAAGCCGTAAAGTTCGCATCTCCGTATTATCGCCAAATGTCGCCGAAAAAAAAACTCCCAAAACCGGGCCCTGGAACCGCCTCTGTTAAGGTTAAAAACTCAAAATTTTGGCCCCATATGTGGAATTCAATTGCAGACAAATTCCTAAAATGTAATAGGTCTGCTTTTAGCCGTTCGGGAGAAATCTTCGAAAAACCTGAGGGATGGGCAGAATCTGCCCCCCCCCCCCCCCTCCCTGCCACTAATAGGGTTAAAGGGACATTCCCACCTTTCTGAAAATTTGCAAATATACGCCAGTTGTAGGGAAAATACGACTCTCATACTTCTCGGTCTACTATCCTCCCAAATCCCATACTTGATTTCAGGGGCCCCTTGCAGCTGAGAGGGGCCCCGAGCGAAAAGGACCAGTTTGTGAAAAATGGACAGCATGTTAGCCGACACTTCTAAGCTAACCAACCACGGGCAGCACAATGAGGGGTAAATGTATGTTTTTGGTAGAATTGTACATACATAGAGTATAAGCCTGCAGTGTAGTGGCAGCACAGATGAACGATTAGTCATGTATAGTCATGTATATGAACTACATCTGTCTTCCATATGACGAGGGTCTAAGAATAGCCCAATTAATTGTGGAGAGACCCGATGATGTATACAATACAATACAATACAATGTCTCGTATACAAGGGCGGATCCAGCCGGCCGTTTTGGGGGGGCCAAACCTTTTTTTAGCGGACCTTGCCTACCCCCAATTTCGAATTTCTTCCCGGATTTGGGCCACTTTATTTTGCAACCACACGATTTCGATTTTTTTCCCCATTTTTTTTATAGGTTTTCGACCTTTTGGGATATCGAAAAAGGAAAGATGTCAGCTTGCAGTTTGTATTGTTCCGACATTGCCTTACACTGATAAAAACTATGTCAATTGTCAGCTGTACCCAGGGGCGTCGCCGATAATTTTTGAGTGGGGGGTCGGCTGAAATGACGACAAAAAAATGTACCCCAATTTGTTATGCGTGTATTTAAGCCTTTGCAACATTTCTAATGTGGATTTGCATGTTATAGTAGGTACTTGTTATTTAGCGCCGCGAAGCGGCGCGATTTTTTTTTTGCTCGGGTTTGCCTGATAAAACCCAGAAACATAGGCATTTTTAGCTTCTTAGCCTTGTAGAGGATAATAAGCTAAAAATGTTATTCATTCAATTCAGCGTTACGACGAAACGAAGACGATGACGATGGCTTCGTTATGACGATGGCCACTGATGTGACGCCGCGAAGCGGCGTGAACATTTTAAGTTTAGGTCGTGGAAAACGCATTTTTAATATTGGAACCAGACCGTGAGTGGAGCCAAGCCTCAGGTAACCCCCTTTCCTGGTTGCACATCTCGGTATGATGCAAAATGTTGAAATGAAGGTAGTTTTTCATATACATTAGCCTCGGATAGTCACGATGGCCGGTGGCAGTCTGCGCTCAATAGTACATATGATAATAATAACTGTAGTCTGTATACATACCTATGTACCGAACTGTAACAAATAACTGGTAACGGTGCAAATGGTTTCAAAGTAGCAAGAGGCAGACCGACATTTCCGCGCATAAATGGTCCCTGTGAATCTGGAGGAGCCTGGGGGAGATGGCTTGGGGAGATAGTCCTGGCCTGGTCCCCACTATTAGCTCTTCGGGCCAACAAGCTGGGCACCGCTGGAACAGCTTCCGGTTGCCGAAGTCCGCGTCTTTGCGTTCGCGTCGCCTTTTTCGGAACTCGGCAGACAAGCTAAACATGTAGCCCGCTTTAAATATAATATTTTATGAAGAGAGTTGGCCCTGGGGCCAGCAATTACCGCCAAGGAGAGCCTCTGCAAGACACTTAATGGAATTAATTTTCCAAATTTGTATATGCAATTGCGAAACTTGTGTCATGCCGCGAAGCGGCGCGAAATTTTTCAGTTTTTGACTGAGGCTAGCTTGATTTTGACTGCTGCAATTTTGGGATGCCCAGTACCGTTCTAAAAACGCAAATATAGCATGCATTAAATTTCACGTCTTGGGGGGGCCAAAACATAGTTTGGCCCCCCCTTAAACAGGCTTGGGGGGGCCATGGCCCCGTTCGCCCCCCCCCCCCCCCCCCTGGACCCGCCCTTGGTCGTGGGTCTAGTTATTCCTTCGTCGACGACGAAATCATTATTTATGAACGTGTTCATTTTTTTTTTCTTAAAATTTCACAGAACACGGAATTTTATTGTTTTTTATATGCGTTGAGGCTCATATTACAGTTATTTATATATATTTTTTATTTTGTTTTGGGGGGGCCAAAAGACATGTTGGCCCCCCTTCCAGGCTTTTGGGGGGGCATGGCCGGATTGCCCCCCCCCCCCCCCTGGATCCGCCAGTGCTCGTATATGGCATGTAATAACTGTGTAGGAGGAATTTAGCATTGACTATCATTACACAGAATAACAGTAATAATGTACCTGGTGATCTAGTGACATCCCCCCAGAAGATGACCCCAGCGATCAGGTTGGAAAAGACAGTACTGGAGGCCATAAAGCTGCGGATTTTTGGCTGTTTTTTTTCACCGGCTGTTTTTGAATTGACCAAAGAGAGACGCTGATATGTGGCTGACGTAAAGAACGATGCACTGTTCGGCCTGCACGACAGCGAGCTAAAGGCTTCTATTGGAGTTTTGTTTTTCTCTGGGTATGGCCGCCTTTCCAGTGGTGCAGCTCCACTGCAGTGGAGCTGTACTGGTGCACTGATGCGAAGCAGAAGACGTGTACAAGACTTAGTGAAAAGTGTGATCTCCAGAGGGTAAAGGCTGTTGTGTTTCGGTTCGTTTTCGTCTAGGTCGCAGAAACAGTAACACTCGTGTCAGATGTATTGCCGTGCCGGACATAGAGACGTAACTGACACTGAGGCGCCCGTGACCCTGCCCGGCGTCCCTCGGCCCAGACAATGCCCTCTGGGTATGCGCCGGCAGAGGCGCGCTCAGGGCAGAGGGCCCTCTATAGATTTGTTGGGCACTCTGCAGATCGACAGGGCCCCTAAAGGCTGGAAGAGGGACCTCTACAGGTCGGCAGGGCCCTCTAAATGCCGACAGATGCCCTCTACAGATTGGCAGGGCGATCTACAGATCGGCAGGGCCCGCTAAAGACCGGCAGAGGGCCCTCTCCAGATCGGCAGGGACCGTCTACAGATTGGCAGGGCCATATAAAGGCCAGCAGAGGGCCCTCTACAACCGGAAGGGGCCATCTAAATGCCGACAGGGGGTCCTCTGCAGATCGGCAGGCCCTCTACATGCTGGAAGGGCCCCCTAAAGGAGGGTAGAGGGCCCTCTTCAGATCGGCAGGGCCGTCTAAAGGCCAGCAGAGGGCTCTTTACAGATTTTCTGGGACAATGCAGATCGAGACAGGGCCTCTAAAGTCTGGAAGAGGGCCCTTTACAGGTCGGCAGGGCCCTCTAAAGACCGGCAGAGGGTCCTCTCCAGATCGGCAGAGACCCTCTCCAGATCGGCAGGGCCCTATAAATGCCGGCAGAGGGCCCTCTACAACCGGAAGGGGCCCTCTCAATGCCGACAGGGGCCCTCTGCATATCGGTAGGGCCCTTTAAAAGCTGGCAGAGGGCCCTATCCACACTGGCTGGGGCCCCTTTCTACGTATTTACATATACATGCCTTTAACAGACAAGCAAGTGCTGTTATTTATTCGTGTTACGATTTTTGTATCGGTTCGTGGGCGTTCTATTATGCGACGTAAGGTGTTTTGCGGGCGCCTGACACCATCAAAAACACTGGGACCTTCGGCACCAGGGGCCCTCGCTCGGTCGCCAGAGGGCCCCCCTGGCCTTCAGGGGGGGGGGGGGGTATGGCCCCCTTGCCCCCCCCCCCCCCCCCTTTGCCTACGCCCTTGTAACCAGTAGCATCTCCTTGCTTAGTAGTTGGAAAGCAATGGAAATTATAATACACAAATGTGCACTTCGCTTCGCTGTCTTCATCCAGTAAAAAAGATTCTGGTTGCATCGTATCTATATTTCTATTTCGCCATTAGTGACGTAAGATATAGCGTACCTTTTAGGCTTCCAGTCTTGACAGGTATGCCCAGAGTCAGGGGGGGTGTACTCCGCTCCTTCAACATTGGTAAAAAGTGTGACAACCGCGAGCAGCTTCCAGCATCTTGGCCGTGTTTATCGGATCTGCTCATAAGCTATATTTGGCTATCAGCTAGTATTAACCAATCAGTCTTGAGCAAGCTCAACGGTGATTGGTCAAGTTGTCATAACGTGAAGGCGGGGGAGAATCATTTGTTTACATGTCAACGGGTTCGCCATATTGGTTCGCTGGCAATGTACGGCGTGTGTGCGTGTGCATTTTTAAGCATTTACTTATTTTTATGAAGCGTAAGACAATATTTAAAGGTGTATATGAAAGTCGACATAATACTTGTATCTGTCAACATAGCAGTATTTCCCAGAATACCTCATAAGCTAAAAATTTACACCCAAATCTGTGCGTTCTTTAGCTGAGGACATCTGCGAAAATTGTCGATATAAGAGGCTGTAGGAGTAGGTTAGCTATATTTTTTTTGTATTTTTCAGGGACGTAACCCCATAGATTGGATTAGTATTTTCGGATGGTGGTCAAAGAAACCCAGAGGGTCCCCTCGGCAAAAGGGCCCCTCCTACGGCCAAAGGCCCCCCTAAAAAAAACGCGAAATGGTATCTCCTCGGATTTAGGCCACTATATTTTGCAGAGCCTCTAAATGGTCGCAAAAAGAACGTCGGACAGGCCAATGTTGAAGTCTCAGGCCTTCTGAGGGCCCCCTCATGGCCTACCGAGGGTCTCCCTCAGGCCGACTGGGGGCCTTCTGTCGGCCTTAGAAGGCCCATCAGGCTGGCTGGGGGCACATCGAGGCTCTGTGTTATTTTTTCGGTCAAAAGGAAAAATAGAACCAACTTCTTGGAGTATGGATTTTCTAGTCTCTTACAAATTTATGGGGGAGGCAAAATCATATGTTTCCCTTAGTGTTCATCACGGGCCCACCAACCCCCAGCCCGGCCCGGCCCAGGCCCATGAACACCAAGCCCAGGCCCGGACCAGGCCCATTCAAATGTATAATATTGAGGCCCAGGCCCAGTCCGGTCCGTTCAGATTAAGCATATACATATTTTCACAAAATTTGCAATCACTATCCTAGCATATTTACTTGTATACTATAAATGTGAAACAATGAACCAACTATGCTAACCAAAAACAAACGAAAAGTCACAGCAACAGTGTGTTGCTGTGGAAGTGAACTGCTGGTTGAAATATTTTTCAGCTCTGACCTGAGCTTCAACATTCTCAGCCCAGGCCCGTCCAGAGACACCGGTGATTTCCTTTAAAGTTGGAGCCCAGCCCCAGCCCAGGCCCGGCCCATGGCCCATAGGGCCGGGGCCATATGGGCCATGGGCCGGGGGCCATATGGGCCATGGACGAACTCTGGTTTCCCTCACCCCCCCCCCTTAACTTCTTGAGTGGGCGGGCAGCTGCCTCCTCTACCCCCCCCCCCCCCCCCCCCTTATCCGCCGCAACTGAGTAGTACCTAATGCTACTGGTCCTGTGCTGTGGGTGGCTTGCACTAATGAACACAAATTGCCAAGTGTCTAGTAATGACTATACAATAAATGATAATAATGTGACTTATGAGTTGCAGGTCATAGCAAGATGCCTTTTTGCGCCGTCGGGGGTGCAGCAACGACTGACATGCCAAAAAAAAGTTGATCAAGATCACGATTCAGATCCTATACTATTTCATAAATTTCCCGAAGATTCACCTACAAGAAAAGTATAGGGGGCGCTAGGGAGCCCCAAGCCCCCCCCCCCCCCCCCCCCCCCCCTTGAGCCCGGGTCGCGCCCATGTCGCGCCCACCAAGCGCGCGTAGGACGCAACTTTGTTGTATGTGCCCCCCCCCCCCCCTCCTGACCGAAATATTGTGATCCGCGCCTCCGCTCCTCCGCGCCTCCGGATCCGCGCCTGTACTATGTCACGAGAAGGAATAGCAATGCCAAACAAATACAATATATTTGATGACGTTTATGTCTCCATAGCCAATTCATTGTGATACATTCACATTTTCCACGCCGGGTAATGGCATCAAAGATACACTTATCATCATTTCGAGCGGCGGTCAGCCGGGGCGGCCGTACCTAATCGTTGAACTTTGCGCAGATTTAACAGCAAATATTGGTCTGATTGCATTGTTTTAGCGGCATTCGGCAGAGCGTTTGATTTGTGACATATTACATGTTACAAGTTTTGCACTCGACCGGTAAACAAAGAAAATTAAGCGCGATCTAAGCTTCAGACACGCGCGCACTAATGTTGTGTACGGCGGCCGGCCGGACGCGTCCCCCGCCTTCTACGTCACAGCGACTCCGGGGTCGCGGCTACTAAATTAGTGTTTGTCACCACTTTTTCGGCCGGAGTGTTCTACCTGGTTTATACAGCCTTGCCCAGAGTACTTATATCAATGAGTAGGTTCAAGTTTGGCGACTGCCATGGCTACGGCACGCACGAATCTTAGGTTTCTTCCCGATCGGACTTAATGGCTACGAGTGAATCTTAGGTTTCGTCCCGATCGGACTTAATTGCTACGAGCGGATCTTAGGGGTCGTCCCGACCGGACTTAATGGCTACGAGCGAATCTTAGGTTTCCTCCCGATCGGACTTAAAGGAAATAGTTCACCTTGGAATTTTTTTACCCAACACGATTTGATTATATTTTTTAATACAATTTATTTTTATTTTGTCAAAAAGAGCCTTATATCGCGCCGATTCAGGACAGAAGGCCGTAAATTTGCATTGTTTATCAAAACTATATGCCTACTCTCTGAGTCAGAGTCCTGACGTCACGCGAATGTAAAAAAATGGTTCAGCCAATCAGATTCGAAAGTAGTCCCGCAAAGATAGACTCGCATTGGAGATGTGCCAACCGGCGGCCGGCGTTCGCTTGCTAGCACCAGCTGCAAGCTGATTGGCTGATGGTATAGCCTCTGCCCGGGCTAGAACCAGTACAACATTCTTTGGCCAGCACCGCATTCCTTCGCCAAAAACTCAAATATATTCGGCTGGAGAGTCTGTTCAGTCAAGAAAACTTGCAGATAGGGGTTTCCCAACACGGGCTACAAAACTGCTATCTCAGTTTAAAACTTATGTTGAAGGTAAACTATTTCCTTTAATGGCGGGGTTAGGTTAGGTTAGGTTAGTTATAAGGAAGAAATATTGGAGAGCCAAGTATGGACGATGCCCAAATCGAATTTCAAAGCAATATCTATGTGTGGCACTTCTTTGTCTACCAAAAAAATATACGCCCCCCCCCCCCTCGAGTATGCCTATGGCTGGCATGCCCTTGAGATTATTTGGGATACTGTTGCTGCAATACCCAGGGGGGGGTGTCATCTCGGGATTCCCCATGTATCGGATGCCGAGCGGCTCAGTATTAACGTAGACGTCACTGGTGCTCTGGTCCAGTCGTGGCCAGCCCCGCCGCCGCAGCTGCGCTTTCGAGCGTTTTGCGGCCTTTTGACGGGTGTTGACGAGAGCGGTAATTTGAAGTCGTCGCCGTTAGATAAGTAAGTTATGTTGCAAGTCTATATTTGGAAATATTTTGTTTTTTAGTTTGTTTTAGCATATCTTGAACATTAAAGGAAATAGTTCACCTTCAACATTAGTTTTAAACTGAGATAGCAGCTTTGTAGCCCGTGTTGGGAAACCCCTATCTGCAAGTTTTCTTGACTGAAAATACTCTCCTGCCGAATATATTTGAGTTTTTGGCGAAGGAATGCGGTGCTGGCGAAAGAATGTTGTACTGGTTCTAGCCTGGGCATAGGCTATACTATCAGCCAATCAGCTTGCAGCTGGTGCTAGCAAGCGATCGCCGGCCGCCGGTTGGCACATCTCCAATGCGAGTCTATCTTTACGCCACTACTTTCGAATCTGATTGGCTGAACCATTGTTTACATTCGCGTGAAGTCAGGACTCTGACTCAGAGAGTATGCATATAGTTTTGATAAACAATACAAATTCACGGCCTTCTGTCCTGAATCGGCGCGATATAAGGCCATTTTTGACAATATAAAAAGAAATTGTATTAAAAAATATAATCAAATCGTGTTGGGTAAAAAATTGCGAAGGTGAACTATTTCCTTTAAGCCAAAACAATACAATTTGAAACATTTATAGGTACAACGTATGTCCGTCTCGCCCCTCAGCCAGACCAGGGCAGCGTATGGCCGCCTCCTCCCTCAGCCGGACCGGGGCAGTGTATGGCCGTCTCACCCTTCAGTCGGACAGGGGCAGTGTACGGCCGTCTCGCCCTCAGCCGGACCGGTGCAGCATATGACCGTCTCGCCCCTCAGCCAGACCGGGGCAGCGTGTGGCCGTCTCGCCCCTCAGCCGGACCGGTGCAGCGTATAGCCGTTTTGCCCCTCAGTCATACCGGGGCAGAGTATGGCCGTCTCGCCCTTCAGCCAGACTGGGGCAGCGTATAGCCGTTTCACCCTTCAGCCAGACCGGGGCAGCGTATGGCCGTCTCACCCCTCAGTCAGACCGGTGCAGCGTATAGCCGTCTCGCCCCTCAGCCAGACCGGGGCAGCGTATGGCCGTCTCGCCAGTCGCCATAGGCGACCCCAGGGGGAGAGGGGGGCAAACGGGGCAATTGCCTCCTCCTGAACGTCCGTACGTGCCCCTTTGGTCGAACAAATGAATGATTCTTTCGATTTTTAAAGACAAAAATGCTGAAAATATGCCGTTTTAAAAATATAGTGGGCCAAATCCGGCGATTGTTTTTTGGTGGTGTACTTTATGCCCCCTGAGGAAAAATCCCCCCCCCCCCCTGGGTACGCTACTTCCAGTCGCCCATCACACAGACCGGGGAAGCGTATGGCCGTCTCCCCCTCAGCATGCATTAAAGGAAATAGTCCACCTTCAACATTAGTTTTAAACTGAGATAGCAGTTTTGTAGCCCGTGTTGGGAAACCCCTATCTGCAAGTTTTCTTGACTGAAAATACTCTCCAGCCGAATATATTTGAGTTTTTGGCGAAGGAATGCGGTGCTGGCGTAAGAATGTTGTACTGGTTCTAGCCCGGGCAGAGGCTATACCATCAGCCAATCAGCTTACAGCTGGTGCTAGCAAGCGAACGCCGGCCGCCAGTTGGCACATCTCCAATGCGAGTCTATCTTTACGCGACTACTTTCGAATCTGATTGGCTGAACCATTTTTTACATTCGCGTGACGTCAGAACTCGGACTTAGAGAGTATGCATATAGTTTTGATAAACAATAAAAATTTACGGCCTTCTGTCCTGAATCGGCGCGATATAAGGCCATTTTTGACAATATAAAAAGAAATTGTATAAAAAAATATAATCAAATCGTGTTGGGTAAAAAATTTCCAAGGTGAACTATTTCCTTTAACCCTATTTGTAACAGGGGGGGGGCGGATTCCGCCCCCCCCCCCCCCCCCCCCTCATGTTTTTCGCAGATATTTCCAGAACGGCTAGGAGCAGGCCCATGAAATTTTGGGACTTTTCATAGAATTGAATACCGCATTTGGAGTCAAAATTTTGAGTTCCTAACCTGAACAGAGGCGGTTCCAGGGTACAGCTTTGGGTGGGTTCGGAGGCGATATTTGGCGATAATACGGAAATGCGATCTTCATGGTTTCTTCGTAACTGCCTCTAGTATGAAGGAGTTACATCGGTTCACGGTGATTGCAACAAGTGCAAATTAGTTGATGTTAATGAAATATCATTAAAATTTCATGGCAGAGGCGGTTTCAGGGGCTTGAAAAGGGGGGGGGGGGGTTCCAGGAAATATTCAATGCTTGGCGGGAAGCAAATAGAGCAATGTAAGGGGCATTTATAGTTATCAAGATGTAAAAGATAGCTTCTGCTTCCATTATTTGCATAATTTATTACATATAGAGTTTCAGGGGCGTGTTCAGCCACATGAAAAGTGGGGGTGACTGGCTTGGTGATGACGATATGCCAGCGATAACGGCGCAATAGACGGTTAGCTTATAATTATATATGCACATATGAGGCCAGGAAAGGGAATAAAGTCATTTTTTTGCAGAGGCGCGCTCAGGAATGGAAGAAAGGGGGTCATATTATTGCAAGGAAACTTAGAGGCATGGGCGTGCAATGACATAGCATACTGTAGTTTTCGGATGAAACACGCACCACAGGCTACTCTACGAACGATTATAAGATAATAGGCGAGTCCAGGTAGGGTAAAAGGGGGGTAAGCAATGTTAATTGAAGTTGTAAGTGAAATAGTCACTGTTGACTAGTTAGTATCATAATAGCGGATAATATACTTATCAAAAGGTATTGAGCCGCCCCAGTTTGGAACCTGGATACGCCTATTATGAAGTACAACATGCAAAAAGGAACTATCTACGATCGGTAACATATTTATAGTGCTGGGTAGCAACTTGTCTGCGGTTAATTTTTTTCCCCCAATTTTACCCCCCTTTTTCACAAACCTGGTACCGCCTATGGCAAAAATATGATTTGTAACTGTTTTGCCTAATGTCACAATCACATACCATTTCATTTCTTAAAAAACACATCAAAAAAAAATATTTTATTACGCATTTACTTCACCCCATATTGAGTGACCTGCACACGCCTATGATTTTGGAATTTTCAAACGCCACCGTCATATATCAATTTCCAATTCAATCTCTATCGATTCGTATTAATTGTGTTAAAATCGGTCGATAAACATGAAAGCTATGTGGGATCAAAAATACCACTAAAATGTGTGGTTTTTGCCCCCCTGTTGCCCCCTATCAAAAATGTATATTTTTTATTATTTAGAAATGTAGATCGTGTTGAGGGGAACCAAACGCCGTTTCATTTTTGAAAATCGGACGGGTAGATCTCGAGATCTCTGGGGGGCGGAATCCGCCCCCCCCCCCCCTGTTACAAATAGGGGTAGCCAGGAGCCTGTTACAAATAGGGTTAAGGGAGGGATTATTATCCGCGGTAAACGTAATCTTAAATAGGATCGTACTTTAGGCGCAACTATCCGTATCATGTGTATCGTTTTCTATGGGCCTGATAGGGCCAGGGCCCTACCAACAAGGGCGGATCCAGGATATTTTAGGAGGGGTTGCCGCAGGCGAATTTAGGGGCGCCTTCCAAAAATCCAGGAGCGCCAATAAATTCAGACTGGTTATTGATTCAACTTTTTGGAACGATTCAATCATGATTCATTTTGGAATCTGAATGATTCAATCACCGTTCGATTCACGGATACAATTTTGAGAATTGATTCTTTCCGATTCAAAGAATCAAAACAGATATTTTAATCGATTCACGTTTGATTCAACTTTTAAATATATGCGATGAATTTATGTCAAACCAATACAAATGGAAACATACATTTGTATGATCATTAAAACATTGTTACAGCAATACTATTTCAGTATAAATGAATGTAGCCACTGAGACTGCATATATTTGCCCAGTTTGCCAGTGTACTTGAATCGTTAAGAATTGTTAAATCTTTTGATTCCATCAGCCTTGATTTGATGCGGGTTTTGATTAAATCACGATTCATGAATCAAAATATCTGGTGGTGAATCAACTATTTGTTGATTCAAGGAATTTTGATTGAACGATTCCAATCGATTCAATCAGTGTCGAATCAATAACCAGTCTGGGCGCCATGATAGCAATGTTCGTTAAGCCGCATCTGGAGCGAACAGGAGACATTAAAACAACCAGCGCACATCAAATATAGGACGTCTTTTCGCTGTATGTGAATACCTTCATCCATCGCCGGGCGCCTGGCGGCGCCCGGCGACGGACAGCCCGTGGGGCGCCCTTCTGGCGGGGGTGGCCGCGACCGCTGCGCCCCCCCCCCCCCTGGATCCGCCCCTGCCTACCAATAATGCCACATTTTAACATTAGGCCTATGGCGTTGCATGGTAAGTATGACCTTAAACTCTCTTAAGTTAGCATTGGGACCCTACCAATCATTTTCAGAAAACGACGTCCCTGATCCGTATCCCGTTCGAAATATTCGCACCGCACCGAGCCGCGTGCGGCGACAGCCGAGTCGGACCAGAGCACCAGTGACGTCATGCTTATGTTTTTGAGATTGGGGCGCTAAAATCCCCGGATGACTCTACCTCTCTTATACGGCCTTGACAATACCAATACAGAGAGAAGCGGGTGGCCGAAGCGAAGGGGGTGTCAGCGGGGGGGTGGCGCAAGTTGTTTGGTAGCCGTGACATCACCATGGCAGTCGAATCCCGCTCCACAGTATATATGAGCAATGCAAAGAGGCTTGGTAGTTACCCCCTTTAATTTGTTATCTAAGAGAGATGGATACAAGTATTATGCTCAATGGGAAGCTCGTTTCTTCAAGACTCCTGGAATGGCCTCCGATTTCACCTGAGACACTGCAATCGTTCACAATTCTTGGTCGAGTGGAGGCATGTTCCGCCCACTCGGCGCGCCGGAGCGAGGGGTCTGCTGTCAGGGACTGTACACGGCCGCCGCTGCGCCGGTCGCAAGTTGGTGAAAACCTCTGCGACGCCTTGCGAGAGACTGTACCACCGTGGGCCCGGTCGGCCCACGATGGTACAGTAAATACATCGGACAACTGATTTACGCCAGGCGCTCCCTGTGCTGCGGCACAACCGGGGATGGGGGAGGGGGAGGTCTCGGAGACAACTGACGTTCGTTTTCCGGGTGTGGTAGGAAACAATTGTTACGGGTGTGGGGGGTGGAATCTGCCCCTGACGGATTTTCTCTATAACTCAAAAACCATAATAAATATCGACATGAAGCTAACAGTGCCTTATGCTGCATTAACTACACGTCTTCCTATACAATTTGGCTTAAATGCATGCAGTACATTGGGAGATAATGGCATTTTAATGCCGCAGCGCAGTGAGCGCCTGGCGTAAATCAGTTGTCCGATATATATATACGCTTGGCCGCCGCCGCTGGCTGGCCGGCCCGGCGGCGGCCTGGTGTTTCATAATATCCGGCCTTAATGCAAACTCGGTTACAGCTGACTAATTATGATGTATCGTTAAAATGGTGTTTATAAAAACAAAATCCAATAAAATTGATGTATTAATGAACTTTAAATATAATTTGATTTGAATACATACAAAATTGTATTAAATATACTTCGTTTTCTTAACAGATATATTCCGATGTGATTACAGTATTTCGTATTTCGGCGTCATCCTGGACATCGCTGCCGGTCGCATTGACCATGAACGTGTGCGCACGCCCCGTAGCCCAAGTGGGCTAGTAGACAGTATCAGGCTGGTAATGTCTAGACCTCGGTGCCAAGCGACAAGACGCTTGCTGAGGCTGTTTACCTCAGCGTATAGTATTTTCAGGAGGCTACCGAAGCCAACCCAGTTCCGTCCAAGCAGACGGATGAGGCAGGGGCGGATCCAGGGGGTGGCCGCAACGGTCGCGCCCCCCCCCCCCCCCCCCCCCCCCCCCCCCCCGCCAGAAGGGCGCCCCACGGGCTGTCTGTCGCCGGGCGCCGCCAGGCGCCCGGCGATAGACAGCCCGGGAGGACGCAGCGTCCCTATGGTCCGCTTGGACGCCCTGTTGAAAGTAACTTACCGAGTATCAGGTCATACAGGTCATGACCTGGTCCTTTTGACCCGAGGCGCCTTCCGGCCGGTGACGACGCCCTTTGCGGCCAGTGACGGTGCCCTTTCGGCCAGTGACGGCGCCCTTTCGGTCATTGACGTCACCCTTTCGGCCATTGATGGCGCCCTTCCGGCCAGTGACGGCGCCCTTTCGGTCAGTGACGGCGCCCTTTCTTTGGAAGGCGCCCCTATATTTTTGGAAGGCGCCCCTAAATTGGCCTGCGGCCACCCCTCCTAAAATATCCTGAATCCGCCCTTGGGATGAGGGGTAGGTATACTCACTGCTGGTGTTCTGTTTCTGTTTCTGTTATGTTTATGTATGTACTTGTCGCATTGTGACGCTTAATAAATATTGATTGATTGATTGATTACGTATTTGTTTGGCTTCGGTAGCCTCCTGAAAAAACTTCAGACGATTGATTACCTTATCCAACTATATAGTTGAAATTCTAGAGGAAAATGAGAACTTTCAAAAAGTATACCAGCAATAGTTGATGTGGTCAGGGTATATTGGGGGTATGCTCAAATTCAGTATATATGATCTCAATAATTAGCCTATTCTGAGGATGTTATTTGAAATTGTGTCTATCATTTCAATTTTAATTTACATTGTTCGGATTGATTTGGCTATTTTCATCTTTATTTTCCAAATATCATTGAAAATATAATAGTCCTAGTTCCGAACCCTCAGTATAGTATAATAATGTTAGATGTAAACTAAATATGGTGACATTCTAGTAGGCTATAAACATTGCGCACTTGTTCTTAATTTGATTTGTTTGTTTTGACTCGTAATTCCCCGACAATTTTTCAAGAGTTCGTACTGAAGGGTTCGTACTGAAGAAAGTTTCCGATTCTTCCGACTGCGTTTTATTTAAATTTGTGCATATTTATAGACAAGACAGAGCCACAGAGGTACGCTTGAGAGTCCAACGTTGGTCACGAAGATGGCTGGTTGTGCTGTGCCAGGTGCAACAACGGTACAGCTCCTCGAAAGTTGCAAACCCGACCAGGAAGGTATATTATTTTTCGTTTCCGCAGGAAAGATTTGGCTCCGAGGTGGCGGCAGGCCATTAAAAGAGAAGATTCTGAACTTGATGACCATGTTGATCCCTGTGTGTGCTCCATTCATTTTAAAGCCTCTGACTTCTACGAAATTCCACCAACTTCACACAAGAGGAGGAACCTCCACACAGATACCATACCATTGATCATCCTAGCCGCTACCTCAACCTCAACCTCCTCCATCCGGCCTACCAGTACCAATTGCAAGCTCAGGTGATGACATGATGTCCTATGTTTTTTCCTTATTTTCTTGACTTTTAATCTTCTGATATTCCTGATCTGGATCTTCTACATGAAATCCTGGTGATACTTCAGTAACACACCTTCCCAGTTTAATGTAATCTTGAGGTTCCTGGAATAATAATCAGTCAGCTGACAGCATATTTTGTTGCAGAGTGAAAATGGTGCCAAATAATTTTGTGAGCTGGTAATACACAAGTCAACCACTAAACCCTATCACGCTCTCACTAAACCTCTGTTCCTGGGGAGCGCAGGACTTGTATTTGAGACCGATGGTCGACTGCACAGCGGCAGCCACCACAGACAATGTCACCTTGCACATCACTCACTGTCTCAAAATTATTTGGATTGGAGGAATTTTCACTCTGCAATAAAATATGTTGTCAGCTGACTAATTCTTCTTCTCAAGACTATGATAAACTGGGGACATGCGTCACTGAAGTATTACCAAAATCCTGACCTAACTTTACTTAAATGTTCCAAAGCTCAAAAATATACTACCTATGATCAATGATGTCTTAATTTGCTAAGCACCTTATACATGTAGACTCTGTATTTACTTTTATCATGCTGGTTATGTAATATAAAATATGTTTGATTTCAGTGATGTTGAGGGTCATGGATGCACCACACTGAAAGGGGAGAAGCAGGTCCTGGAAGAGGAGAAGAAAGTTCTGCAACAAGAGAAGGAGAAGCTGGAGGAGCAACTAGCATGTCTGAAAACACAGCTGCATAGGGTGACTCTGGCCCAACCATGCAGCTGGAGCTGCTGGCCAAGATGGTGGCGACCATGACTGACCAGGAGCGACAATGCGTCGTCATGTACGACGAAATGGACATTCTGAAGGTGGCCACTTATGACCAGCAGCTGGACCAGGTGTTGGGACTGCACAGACATCGCGGCACGTCGTCTGCCAGTGAGCGACGCTTCTTGCGTGCGAATTGGCCCCAATGCGCTGCTCGCATCTGGGGCCTGGTGGCCACCGACTCCGCGTGGTGGTTCGGCAGAGGCGTGACGCACTGCTCCGGAGGATTAGGGGTCACGTGTCACCCGGACGCCGGCCTGTCACCGCCGGACTCGCCGCTGCTGACGGGCGCGGCATGGTCCCCAGAGACCAACACGCCGGCGTCGCGGGAAAGGCCGCGTTCAAAACTGTATGTTGTTTCATTTTGTTTTGTTGGGGGAGGGGGCATTGCGTCTTGGACATTTGTTGTTTCATGGGTATATGCAGTGTTCACCCGTGCGATGTTCCTCTTGTGTGGACCACCACTATGTCCGCTTGTGACTGAGTGTTCATTCCGCGAAATTTATCTATGTACTTTGCGTTCATCAATTTCACGTCAGTGTTCAATGTTTCCTGTTTGGAGATGAAACGTAACGCGTGTTCACGCATTCGATTGTAATCAGTGTCGTTGCTTCGTCATTGCGTTAAATATTACCTTTGCTAAATGACTGCGATACACAATTCACCCCTCTTCACGTTTCGGTGGCTTAAAATATATATATATATATATGTGAAGGCATGCGCTCCGTGGCGTTGAGTTTTAAGATTATTGGACCGAGTGACTATACTATTTCTATATGGCGAAACTCCCTATCGGACGACAGACCAGGCTGCTCTAATTAACAGAGTCATAGGGAAGACAGATGGAAGGGGAAAGTGTGCCGGTCACTACTCATATATTGGAGACAAAACGAACTGTTCATTGCTCAGCATCAGACGGGAGGGGGAGTTGGGTGCCGCACCAGTATACTTTAATCAGATATTAAACGAATTCAGATATGAATTTCTGGTGAATATATTCCAGACCATGGGTCCTGATACCTAAGCACACCATGCAATACTCATGCGTTGCATAATACGCTCCAAATATCTTTGGGAAACCCCAACGGTGGAAATTCAAAACTTTTACGTTTACCAAACACTTGAAGAGAATGGTTCACCTTCAAAATGGGTTTTTGAACTGAAAAATCAGTTGTGTAGCCTATGTTGAGAAATCCCTGTCTGCTTGGCAAAAAAAAAAGACTCCAGCCAAATATATTTGACTTATAATAATTCACATGCTTATAGTTTTGCCAAAAACAAATTAATATATATATATATATATATATATATATATATATATATATATATATATATATATATATATATATATATATATATATATATATATATATATATATATATATATATATATATATATATATATATATATATATATATATATATATATATATATATATATATATATATATATATATATATATATATATATATATATATATATATATATATATATATATATATATATATATATATATATATATATATATATATATATATATATATATATATATATATATATATATTAATGAGCGTTTACATGACAGTAATGAGCGTTAAAACGTTCATAAAAACAAAATGCTATGGAAAAAGTTTTTGGTCGAGGTGGGATTTGAACCCACGACTCTATCCAAAGTCAAACTTTATGCCTTTGGGAACACGATTTCCCAACACCCAAACAAAAAGTTATGTAAAAACAAAAGTAAAATTGTAATTCAGGCTCTCAAAAGATGTTTCATTTTTATTATTTAAATTAATGGAACCGTAGATACAGAGTGCCAAACATGAGAAATTCCCCGTTGCGTCTATGTTAGACATCGTTGGCTTCAGGCTCTTGGCAACACGATTTACAGCCCTCAAATCGAAAACACCTCCAAAAGCGTCAAAAGCAGATTACATTTTCTACTCGATAGAATCTAGTTTTTTCAAATTACCCTCTCATATTTTCTGTAAATTAACGCTGAAAATGGCGAATTTAACATTAAACCCTATGGGCCTAGTAGTATTTGTATCCCAAAACTAGATAGGGCTACCATACGGTTTGAGAGGGGTTGTGGTAACATAGTTAGTTTATTATAGTTTGAGCCAGGCGAGACGTAGCCATGGCAGTCGCCAAACTTGAACCTACTCATTGATATATTTGATATAAGTACGTACTCTGGGTGTCGGTGTATGGCCTTGAGTCAGTCCATAATGGTTCTGGTTTGGGGTTGGTGCAACTGGTCTTTTTCTTGCTTCAGTGGTGTGATTTATGCTCTGATTGTTGTCACAACTCATTGATACTGTCAATCAATGTGTAATATGTGAGGACTAAATTCAATGCTGGCTTGTTCACAAACGGCCGCCAGGTCAAAGATTCCAGGCTAGTTACATTTCTCCAGTTATCTTCAACTTCTGCCAGCTGGTAAGTGTTAATACTACTTGTTCACCTTTGCAGGTAGGCTATGCATATATTGAAATACCTACAGTTGGACTAACAGCTCTTGAGACATTTCAAAGATTTTGTTTTCCCAATTTAGCCTTAACCCTTTGAATGGATGAATTTCCAAGGTCAGCCATCAGGTATCAGTATCATGCTATGCAGAGCTTGTTGCACAGGCCCTGATGCTACCATAGGATTGCACAATATGTGGTAGCCATCATAATTCAGAAGCAAAAATGTAATGTGCCCAACATATCTACCTGGATACCAATACAGTCTGCCCTGCCCTCTGACATGGTATTAGTTCAGTAATTTACCTCATGCAAGGGCGCCACCACCTTCCAAAAGTTGGGGGGGGGCAGAGGCATTCTGAAGTCAATTCTTTCCATGCAACGCCCATAGGCGTAATGTTAAAATCTGAAAATGTTGGGGGGGAAAGTGATCCGAAACATCCCCCTCCCCCCTTTTGCGGAGCCCCTGACCTCATGAGCAACCTGCTCCCTTTACCTCTTATCCTAATGGGCGCCATATTACTATATTGGTGTGATGCCCTTAAGCCCCAATCATCATCATCATCTTATCCTTTCTACTTTGGTAAGCATCCCCAGTTTATGGTGTTCTTGAGGTCCCTAATAGAAGAAGAGTAGTCAGCTGACAATAATATTATAACAGACTGCAAAATGGGCTATATTTGACTGCAAGATGGTCTAGGGGTCCAGGAGAGCAACAGTGCCCTGTTAGGTTCTGCAGCACAGCAAGCGAATGTGAGCGTAGCATTCTAAATGTGGGTCCCTGCGACCATAATTACTATAAAGGTTAGGTCAGGTTTGATTATGTACCTATCGTTTTGGGTGACATCATAGCTTTGGTATTACTGGTACACTTGTCTGTCTGTTGTAATACTACTTCTCTATTGGGGACCTCAAGAACACCATTAACTGGGGAGGTGAATTACTGAACTATTACCTCTGATATCACCTGACCTTGAGTGCAACCACTGCTAGAAGCCAGGCCATCCCAGTCAGGGGCAAATAGCAAGCTCTGAAGCAACTTGAACCTTGCCTCCCACACTGTGTGAGGTCAGGAGGCCAGTTCTCACTCCCCCCCCCCCCCCCCCGGGCCTATTTTAACATGTTAACGGGGGGAAATGCCCCCCACAGTGAGCTGTTTTGCCCCCCCCCCCCCCCCAGTCAAGAAATGTTACCCACCCTGATTTCAGTATTTCCATGTAATTTTGCACTTGATAGGTATTAAATTAAAATAAAATATGCTTACCTGGTGATAAATGTATACAAATTCAATGTAAATGGCATGATATTCCTAAGTTTTAGTATTTCCCAGCCAAAATAAGTAACTTTAAATTATTTCCGGAATATCTTGAATTTAAATATCCTTGGAACAATTGCTCATTAGCGGCAGTGGAGGAGATCAGGGGTTGCTGGATCAAGAACCTCACCACACAATTTGGAGTGGGAGGGGGCAACTGCTGAGCCGATTGTGTTCAAATTTGGTGTGTGGTTAGGGATCTCTCAGCCGCCACTTTCCCACAAGTCAGGGGTGGGGTGCTTCTGCACGTGCGCATGTGTGCACCACGTATTTGTATCTCAGAAACTACTTCCCTGATAGAGTTGAAATTCACCATTCATTTCCTTCGCGTTCGCTCGTTCGCCAACTACGGCGCCTTACTGGTTTGGTAAAACAGCTAAGGAAGAAAAATGACGAATGACCTCAGGGTGAATAGATTTTACCTTGTGGAGGTCGCAGGATAAAAATACCACGTGGATCTTTGCATTGGCGGATCCAGAACGGGTGGTTTGGGGGGCAAAATTCCAAAAGCCTCACACAATTCTGAAAACGCATCGGATTTGGCTTGCTTATGCATTGATAGCTGATTTAAAGCTAACTTTGCTTAGTAAAAGTTGCTTAGATTTTCTTCTATATCAGGAAATGTGTCAATCTTGCGCCGATTTCAAGCGGTTGGGGGGGGGGGGGGGGGGAGGGCAATTGCCCAACCGTAGCAATAACCCAATCCGCCACTGGATCTTTGTATTTTGCAAAAGATGCGGGACTCTGGTGAAAATTGGGCAAATTTAGCCATTCCCTGTGGATTTATATGCATTTTCATGTTTCCGCAATGACTTATAATTGGGAGGTCACAAAATAGACTTCACCTTAGGTCACCGATGTAAAAATTATCAGAAATAGCAGAATTGTAGGACCTGATTAAATACTGTGAGTATCTAACTGATCGGTCAAACAATTTACTGCGGCACGACCTTACATTTTTGGAGGTGGGATCACTAGACTTGACTTAGTGACGTGACCTGAGGAGACCCGAGGTAAACATATTAACAGGATTTGGGCAATTGATAGGCAAGCAGTCGTATCAAAAATGTCGGCGCGAAATGGTGTCGTTTTCCGCTATCCCCCCCCCCCCCCCCCACACACACACACACACACACACACACACACACACACACACACACACACACACACACACACACACACACACACACACACACACACACACACACACACACACACACACACACACACACACACACACACACACACACACACACACACACACACACACACACACACACACACACACACACACACACACACACACACACACACACACACACACACACACACACACACACACACACACACACACACACACACACACACACACACACACACACACACACACACACACACACACACACACACACACACACACACACACACACACACACACACACACACACACACACACACACACACACACACACACACACACACACACACACACACACACACACACACACACACACACACACACACACACACACACACACACACACACACACACACACACACACACACACACACACACACACACACACACACACACACACACACACACACACACACACACACACACACACACACACACACACACACACACACACACACACACACACACACACACACACACACACACACACACACACACACACACACACACACACACACACACACACACACACACACACACACACACACACACACACACACACACACACACACACACACACACACACACACACACACACACACACACACACACACACACACACACACACACACACACACACACACACACACACACACACACACACACACACACACACACACACACACACACACACACACACACACACACACACACACACACACACACACACACACACACACACACACACACACACACACACACACACACACACACACACACACACACACACACACACACACACACACACACACACACACACACACACACACACACACACACACACACACACACACACACACACACACACACACACACACACACACACACACACACACACACACACACACACACACACACACACACACACACACACACACACACACACACACACACACACACACACACACACACACACACACACACACACACACACACACACACACACACACACACACACACACACACACACACACACACACACACACACACACACACACACACACACACCCACCCACGCACGCACGCACGCACGCACGCACGCACGCACGCACGCACGCACGCACGCACGCACGCACGCACGCACGCACGCACGCACGCACGCACGCACGCACGCACGCACGCACGCACGCACGCACGCACGCACGCACGCACGCACGCACGCACGCACGCACGCACGCACGCACGCACGCACGCACGCACGCACGCACGCACGCACGCACGCACGCACGCACGCACGCACGCACGCACGCACGCACGCACGCACGCACGCACGCACGCACGCACGCACGCACGCACGCACGCACGCACGCACGCACGCACGCACGCACGCACGCACGCACGCACGCACGCACGCACGCACGCACGCACGCACGCACGCACGCACGCACGCACGCACGCACGCACGCACGCACGCACGCACGCACGCACGCACGCACGCACGCACGCACGCACGCACGCACGCACGCACGCACGCACGCACGCACGCACGCACGCACGCACGCACGCACGCACGCACGCACGCACGCACGCACGCACGCACGCACGCACGCACGCACGCACGCACGCACGCACGCACGCACGCACGCACGCACGCACGCACGCACGCACGCACACACACACACACACACACACACACACACACACACACACACACACACACACACACACACACACACACACACACACACACACACACAAAACTAAGGGGGAGGGTACCCGCCCCCACGGATCCAGGGGGCGGACATCAGGGGCAAATGCTCACCCCCAGGAATATGGGGGGGGGGGCATGCAATACAAGTAACCCCCCCCCCCCCCCCCTGCGCGTTCCCTGCACTGAACGTGAAAAACAATGATCTTAGGAGGAAACTTCATGAAAACGGAAGTTTTTCTTCTGATCTGAAGTGATTGAATTTGAAGCTTTTATACAAAACGTCAAAAGAAAGGAAATAACATTCTCTTCCAAATGGCTATCTCGGATTTGTGATTGTTTTGGTTTCTGACTCCCAAAAATAAAATATTTCTTTTTCGGAAAAATGTCCACAAAATCAATTTTGTGAACTCGAAAAGTGATTTGTTTTTCAGCTCGAATACCAAAATAAGGTGACCGGCCCAAATCCGCGGCGGGAAAAAATGGTGGTACCTTTTTGCCACAAAAAGATGCCACAAAAATGGGGGTACCTTTTTGCCCCCCCCCCCCCCCCCCCCCTTTTCCCTTAAAATAGGCCCTGCACCCCCACCAAGCTACAGGCCCAGGGGTGTACTTAACCTTGTTTCTGATTTTGATACAGGGTTAACTACCTACCCAAACTCCAGCCGGAACCCTCCAAAAATGGACATTTCATGTTATTGGTGGTGTAGGGTAAAAGTCCATTCACAGGTCATATAAAAACACTAGCAGATCCAGGGGGCATTTAGGGCCATGCTCTCCCTCCCTTCCCCCCAAGGCATCAAGTGACCTGTTTGCCCCCAACAACAACAACAACAACAACAATCAAGCCTCACATGAAAAAGCGATTGGTAATAATGTATAATGACTGCCTCTGTGCCATAAATACAAGTTTCGATGGAAACAAATATCAGGTCAATGCTCGTCTTTAAAGTGAAATAATGACCTTTTCCCACAAAAAAAAATGGAATTAGGACTTGAAATCGACAGACAAGGCCAAAATATCATGTAAATTCATCGCATTTTGCATGTAAAAATTCCTTCCGAGAGATATTTCAAGTTAAACTTGCTAAGCGTTCCACACTTTTAACGACCGGTACTTGCAGGTACTTTTCGGTTTCCATCAAACTCCGGGCTTTTCCCGTATTGCTTTTTTACGCAATGGAGTGGAAAATATATTTGCGTTCTGCTTGTTGTGATTATATGCGCGGAGATCCTCTATAATTAACAGCCATTGAATAAAAAGGTAACCAAATTAGCAGTTAACTGATGCATATAACGGCGGCCTAGTTAGTGGTTACAACCCTCAATTTGTGAAATTGCTTCATTTATTTTCAACATTAGGAGTTGTGTATAGTTTTGTCTCTGGTTGTATATAACACTATGCTTTATATTATCATGAAAAATAATAATTAGTTCTCCAAAAATTAACAAACAATACAAAAACTGGCAATTAAATCGGAAGCTCGTCGATGCACATCGACGGCGACTTATTTAGTGTCGGCGATTTGTCTAGAAGTGCCCATTCAACAACGTTGAACAGATTGATACAAAAGCGCCAGATGTGTCGCTTTTCAATAGTGGAGGGAAAATACCGATCATGAACTCCTTAACCCTATTAGTGGCAGGGGGGGGGGGCAGATTCTGCCCACCCCTCAGGTTTTTCGCAGATATCTCCAGAACGGCTAGGAGCAGACCCATGAAATTTCGGACTTTTCCTGGAATTGAATTCCGCATATGGAGTCAGTTTTGGGAGGATTTTTTTATGTGACATTTAGCGATACTACGGAGATGCGATCTGCACAGCTTCTTCCTAACTGCCTGAAGTATAAAGGAAAGAAGGGAGACTTCAACATGGGGTTTTGAACTGAGTAGCAGTTTTGTAGCCCGTGTTGGGAAACCCATATCTGCAAGTTTTCTTGACTGAAAAGACTCTCCAGCCGAATATATTTGATTTTTTGGCGAAGGAATGCGGTGCTGACGATGGCCTGGACAGAGGCTATAAAATCAGCCAATCAGCTTGCAGCTGGTGCTTGCAAGCGAACCGCCGGCCGCCGGTTGGTACTTCTCTAATGCGAGTCTATCCTTACTCGTCTATTTTCGAATCTGATTGGCTGAGCCATTGTTTTCATTCGCGTGACGTCAGGACTTCGACTCGGAGAGTATGTATATAGTTTTGATAAAATTAGTAATTTACGACATTCTGTCCTAAATCGGCGCGATGTATGGACAATGTAAAAATATTTTTTTCCCAAATATAATCAAATCGTGTTTGGAAAAATTTTCCAAGGTGAACTTATTTCCTTTTAAGAAGTATATTTACTTGCTTTTTTATTTTGTCAAACTTCCAACTTTGAATTAGGGAATAATTGTATTTAATTCTTAAATTTAGGTCACATTTTAATACCATAACGGTAGCCAAAGAAATTATTGCCAACAAAATCAAAAGGTCATTATTTCCCTTTAAAGGAAACTGTTCAGCTTCTCAGCGTGTAATATGTACCGTACCACAAGCTGGCATCATACTCCTATCGCTGATTGGCTGATTTGTTGACGTTACATCCGGGTTTTTGATACACTATCTGGCACGTAGTCTCTGATCACTACGCCTCGCTAATATCCGCTCAGCCGCCCGGGCGGCGCGGCGGCCCCTTGTCAGAGACTGGAGAGGCGGCAGGCAGAGCCAGTCAGGTCAGGTCCCACCACTGCACAGTGGGCGTAAAAGGGGATTTAGCCTCGCGAAACCTATTAACCCCTATGCATTTTTCCTTACAACATGCATCAACCAGTGAAACATCATTAGAAAGCCAATTAATCAAGGAATACATTACGTTAAATAGCGGACATGTTGCAGGGCTTTTGTAACGCGGGGATTGCTTGCAAGTTGCAATACAGAACATTAGGGTTACAATTTGGATCTCCTCGGATCTCCGGAATTACTGGACCGATTTTACCAATTCAAATGGCATTCGATGTCCCTTGAAAATGTGTGTGAGGGAAATTTAATATTGTTGACCTCAGGGTCACCGATGACGTCACAGGTCACGTCAAAGACACAATGTTTGACCGTGTCATAAAGGTCTCGGTGGATGGAATTGTCGCGCAAAATTGCGATAGCGCATAAGCAGTCAATAAATCGGTACGACTCCATGTTGCGATTTGTGGTAGTACCATTGTGAAGCCAATGACAAGGACATGAGAAATGACAGGAGAAAGGTATTCCTCTTTCATAAGTGAATTATTTCACCCCTTTCATTGAATAATCTTCCTGCTTTTCACTGGGCCACCCCATGTTGGTGTCACACTGTTTCGTTGGCTCGCCCTTACTTCATCGGATTAGTCCTATTTCGGTGTGTCACTCCTGCTTCCTCCTGGTTGGGAGCACGTATCTGCTCGGCCTTCCCTAGCTTCCCAGTGCGATGTCGCCATCTGGAACGGGTTTCTCGTTCTGATCTTGACCTTGACCTTGACCTTGCCGTGGACCAGAGCGATGGGAGTGTGGGCGACCTCTCCCATGTAGTTTGCGGTCAGTAGTCGGCATTGGCCATACTCGAGTTGTCACTACATACAATAGCAAGTGTTTACGTTTGATGTTATAAGTTTCGGCCTTTTCAGAAAATACATCACCCTGGCGAGTTGCTTCCTAGGCCTGTCGAAGGTGAACCCGCTTATTCAATCCCGTCAGCGCGTTTAAAAGCGACCCGTAAAGAACTATTGTATTTTATGGTTTAGTCGAGGATAATCATCTCGTATGTATGCCTTGAACCAAGTCATGTGTTAAATAATTTTCGTTACGGCAGTCACTCGCAAATTTAGCATGTTAACGGTCAGAAAATGTTATCCGTCGCCTGCTGCCCCGCCCTGTCCGGTCGCCGTGCCTATGCGCCGTATCTTTCTGCTCAGTTGAGCTAACCTTGCACCGCCACTCGCCCTCTCCTCTCCCTGCCCGCCGCCATGTCCCAATCGGCGATAGTGGAACCGATGTGGCAACCCCGGCGGTGCGGTGCGGTGCGAGGCCGGCTTGCTATTCACGCCTCCCCGAACCGCGCCCCGCCGCGCGGCTCGCAGACGGTGTCCTGGCAGGGCGCCCAGCCGCCGCCAGCGTCTGTCGGGGGCACAGTAAAAGAAGCTAAAGCGTCGCCAGACAGAGGGTCGGGTGTGGGTCGCTACCCCCACAGAGAGCTGCGAAGAGAGGGAGGTGGGTGTGTGTGTGTGGGGGGGGGGGGGGCTGCGATCTAGCAGCGAATGTTCAATATCTCCGTAGAGGGGAAGGGGGGGGGGGGGGTGGGTGGGTCGGCCTTGGGACGTTGTGCTTGGTACGGGAGAATGTAGAATGACGTGCATGACTGTGTCAGCGTTCGTGCTCGTTTCTCGTCGCATTATTGCTGTAGTTGGCTCGCGATGGATCAATAGTCTCGTCTGTATCGCGGTGGAGCTCATCGGTGTAACGCAGTGTCTCTTGTGTTCCAGCCGGTGATGTCTGCACTGGAGCTGCGTGGTGGTGCCGGCGGTGACCCGCCTCTCGGTCGGCGACACTCGCCACGGACCGACCAGACTCTGTACCGTCCACCGGGACGACGGCGTGCTGCTGAGACCTCCGAGAGCGCCCAGGCTGCAGCCGCGGAAGACCGGCGACCGCCGCGGCAGCTGTACGTCCCTCCCCGCGGCCGCCGACGCGGCTTGAACCGTGCTTCTTCACCGGGATTCTCCACCTGCTCCGAGATCGTGACGTCATGGAGGACTACACCGGACGCCGGCCCGGCTCGGCCGCCGCCCGGGCCGCGGCGCAGGATATCACAGCAGACGCAGCAGCATGTGGAGCGGCTGGCGGAGGCGAGGGAGGAGCAGGAGGCCCCACAGAACGGACGGCCGTCCATGGAAAGTCGCCAGAACGGGCCGAATGGCAGTCCGCAGAACGGGTCGCTGGAAGAGTCGCCGGGGAAGCGGCCGGGTCGGCGGCGGCGGCGCGGCGGCCGGCGCTCTCGGTCCAGCTCCGAGGATCGCACCGCCGCCTCCTCTGTCGCTGCTGTCGTCGGCAGTCCCTCGTTCCAGGTGCCGACGTTCCCTCTGTCCCCGACTGCCACCACGCCGCGGCCGGCGCACGTACCATGGCGGACAGACGCCGTCAGCGGGCGGTTCACGCCAACTCCGGAGCGGGAGACGGCACGGCCGCCGCCACCGCCGCGACCCCGCTTCCAGCAACCTTACCAGCCGCCGGCGATACGAGATCGGCCGGCCTCGGCTGCGGCTGAGCTGCCGCCGTCGCCGCAACGGGACAGAGCTGCTCCCGACTCGCCGCAGCGGCGGGGTCACAGATGTCACGGGTCGCCGCAGCAGCGCAGTTACGCGCCGCGCGACTCGCCACAGCATGGCGGTGGCCAGGGAGCTGGAGCGCAGAACTGGCGAGAGAGAGGCGAGTGTTACTCTCCGCCAAGTGGCGGCCGGGACTTGAACATGTATCGAGCGGAGCGGGAGGGTGACCGGTGGAGGGAGCAGAGAGGTCCGGCTGGCGCCAGACCAGCGCTGCACCTGAATCTCAGCGATTCGGGATCGCCCGGTGGTCCGTCGAGAGGGCAGCTGCGTTCCCCGCCTGACTGCTCACCGCCCGGCGCGGTGACTCCGCGGAGGAGCAGCGGCACTCGGCGCCCACCGCCCGGCCAGCCGCCGGCCACCCCGCCGTCACCGCAGTCACCGCGAGCTCCGGCTGACGCGGCCGGTTCAGACATCCCGCGACCCCCACTGGGCGCGGATCGACGTGAGCCGCCTCAGCCGAGGACAACACCAGATGTATCTCCCTCTGTCGCCGCCGCCGCCGCTGCTGGCCCGCCGGTCGCACCTGGAGCCAGCGACCGACCTGGAGCGTCCCCGCTCACCAGCGGCGGCTCAGAGTCCGAGCGAGCCGCTGTCGGCGGTACCGGTGTCGAGGCGATGCTGCCAGCGGGGCCATACGACTACCTAGTGAACACTACAGACGATGAGAAAGTGTCGCTCGGCGCACGCATCGGTCGGGCGGCTGCCCAGGAGAGGGCGGCGTCGGCTGTGGGTTCGCCCGGGTTGGCCGCCCCAGAGGGCAGTGCTGCAGAGGATATCTCGGCTGGGAGACAGACTAGTGCCAAAGATGAGGACAGTGAGAGCCCTGTGTCAAAGGGGTGGGTAGACATTTGCGAGAGCGGCGAGCTCCTGAACGGTCAATGCGACTCGTCGTCCGGGGTGGTGACGGACGCGGAAGACGCGATCGCGACTGAGAGTGATGATGACCGCGCTTCAATGGTACAAACCACCTGCACCGATGTCAGGCACGTCACGGCAATCTCATCGTCATCACACATCTCATCGCCCACCGAGAACCGGCCTGAACTCAGCTGGGGATCAGAACCTCCACCACGACAGGACTGCGCTAACTCAGAGTCGGCCGCCGCCGCCTCGCCGCTCCGCTCGGACTCTGTCGAGGAGGCGGAGGCGTCCTTCGCGCCTCGCCGCCACTCGTCCGCCTCGTCGGCTCGCTCGTCTAGCGCGGTGTATGAGCGGTTCGACTGGGCGGAAGAAATGGAAGAGTGGGAGAAGAACTACACTGATGACGGGGAATCGACTGCCAAGGTGGGTCTAGGGCTGGGGGCATGGGTGTCGTAGGCTGCTGCTTGAGTGGCTTGACTGAAGGCGTGTGGGTGTGAAGAAGTGGGCTGGGGATGTGGGTGTGTGTTTGGCTACTGCTTGAGTGGCTTGACTGAATGCGTGTGGGTGTGAAGAAGTGGCCAGGGGCTGGAGATGTGGGTGTCGTAGGCTGCTGCTTGAGTGGCTTGACTGAAGGCGTGTGCGTGTGAAGAAGGGACCAGTGTCTAGGGATGTGGGTGTGTTTGGTTGCTGCTAGAGTGGCTTGACTAAGGGCTAGGGGTCTCAACTGTCAACTGTGAAAAGGTGGGTCTGGGGCTATGGGTGTGGCCGCTAGACTCAGCAGGTTTGATGACGCGGCTTCGTGAGCAGTCAGAGTCGAGAAGGTTAGATGACGCGGCTTCGTGAGCAGTCAGAGTCGAGGAGGGTAGATGACGCGGCCTCGTGAGCAGTCAGAGTCGAGAAGGGTAGATGACGCGGCTTCGTGAGCAGTCAGAGTCGAGGAGGGTAGATGACGCGGCCTCGTGAGCAGTCAGAGTCGAGGAGGGTAGATGACGCGGCTTCGTGAGCAGTCAGAGTCGAGAAGGGTAGATGACGCGGCCTCGTGAGCAGTCAGAGTCGAGAAGGGTAGATGACGCGGCTTCGTGAGCAGTCAGAGTCGAGGAGGGTAGATGACGCGGCCTCGTGAGCAGTCAGAGTCGAGGAGGGTAGATGACGCGGCCTCGTGAGCAGTCAGAGTCGAGAAGGGTAGATGACGCGGCCTCGTGAGCAGTCAGAGTCGAGAAGGGTAGATGACGCGGCCTCGTGAGCAGTCAGAGTCGAGAAGGGTAGATGACGCGGCTTCGTGAGCAGTCAGAGTCGAGAAGGGTAGATGACGCGGCCTCGTGAGCAGTCAGAGTCGAGGAGGGTAGATGACGCGGCTTCGTGAGCAGTCAGAGTCGAGAAGGTTAGATGACGCGGCTTCGTGAGCAGTCAGAGTCGAGGAGGGTAGATGACGCGGCTTCGTGAGCAGTCAGAGTCGAGAAGGGTAGATGACGCGGCTTCGTGAGCAGTCAGAGTCGAGGAGGGTAGATGACGCGGCCTCGTGAGCAGTCAGAGTCGAGGAGGGTAGATGACGCGGCTTCGTGAGCAGTCAGAGTCGGAAGGGTGATCACGTTAGCGATAGTGAAAAGAACTTGCGATGTTTTGACTCTCTGTGCAAGGACAGTTCTAGAAAAGCACCGCCGATTCTCTAATATAACTGGAAGGACCAAGTTTTGCAGCTGCCATTGCAAGTCCCCGGTATGAGTCATCACATGTGCACCTGTCAGGCCGAGTATAGGATTACCGTTACCATTTCCTGGTACCTTGTTGTGCTGGCGCCTCGACATTTCCTGTGCGCGAACTGGCGCTGGCACAGCCCACAACCCGGAACTAGCGGCCTGGAATCGTGGAAGCTGACGCACTGTGTGATGTAAAGCTGCGCTGATACCCCACAGCAACCACAGTATGTGTATTTGCTCCTACTTCAGAGTTCAGACACTGTTCCGACAGAAGGGTGACAGGTGAGAAGTGATGTGTTTTCAAAACACAGCGTGTTCCTGAAAACGTGCCCCGTATCTTCCGCTCGCTTTGACTCAACATCTGTTCGACTGTGTGCAATGGAATGGATTCCGTGCACGAGTTGCTATGTGCATCTGTTGTCATGTATAATGGTCCTATTCCAACGTGCTGGCTTTTGAACGATCGCATCTAATCAATCTGTAAGAGTACCAACATCCCATACCGGACACTAACGCCCTCTATCATCCGGCAGGTGGCGCCACCTGCACCGTCTCGGCCCGTCATCGACTACCTGGCGTGGCGGCCGCCGAGCCCTCCAGCCGGAGACGACGCGGACCCCTCCGAACCGGGTCTGCCGGCTCACGTGCTGGAGGTGTACGACTTTCCCTCCAGCTTCACCACGCAAGACCTGAATATGGTGTTCCAGGAGTTTGGCGCTCGCGGCTTCGACGTCCGTTGGGTGGACGACACCCACGCGCTGGCCGTGTTCGCCAGCGCAGCATGCGGTACGTTCCACTTCACTGGCACGCACATGAAGTGGGGTGCAATTTGGCTGTATGATATTGGGAGATTACGATTCTTGAAATGAAATGACGAATGATGATACGTTTTGGAGGGGGGATGTTTTCGTCGTCTCGGGTCAAACAGGGGCTGGTATGATGTGGGCGTCAAGTCCTCTTTTTGGCAGACTGGTTGTGTGGCCTATGCTCGTATGGCTGTATATCTGAATTTTGCCACCGATGTCGAGTGTCACGACACGATAGGTGTCCTAGCTTCTCTATTGATCGGTGACTAAATCATCACTTGAATGATGTTGGCTCATATTGCTTAGACCAAACAGGACCAATTTTCGGCAAATGGGAAGCCGGTCACTCACTGGACATTGGGAAGATGGTCACTCACTGGACATTGGGAAGCCCGTCACTCACTGGACATTGGGAAGCCGGTCACTCACTGGACATTGGGAAGCCCGTCACTCACTGGACATTGGGAAGATGGTCACTCACTGGGCATTGGGAAGCCCGTCACTCACTGGACATTGGGAAGCCGGTCACTCACTGGACATTGGGAAGATGGTCACTCACTGGGCATTGAGAAGCCCGTCACTCACTGGACATTGGGAAGCCCGTCACTCGCTGGACATTGGGAAGATGGTCACTCACTGGGCATTGGGAAGCCCGTCACTCACTGGACATTGGGAAGCTGGTCACTCACTGGACATTGGGAAGATGGTCACTCACTGGGCATTGGGAAGCCCGTCACTCACTGGACATTGGGAAGCCCGTCACTCACTGGACATTGGGAAGATGGTCACTCACTGGACATTGGGAAGCCCGTCACTGGACATTGGGAAGCTGGTCACTCACTGGACATTGGGAAGCCCGTCACTCACTGGGCATTGGGAAGCCCATCACTCACTGGACATTGGGAAGCCCATCACTCACTGGACATTGGAAAGCCCGTCACTCACTGGACATTGGGAAGCCCGTCACTCACTGGACATTGGGAAGCCCGTCACTCACTGGACATTGGGAAGCCCGTCACTCACTGGGCATTGGGAAGCCGGTCACTCACTGGACATTGGGAAGCCGGTCACTCACTGGACATTGGGAAGCCGGTCACTCACTGGACATTGGGAAGCCCGTCACTCACTGGACATTGACCGAAGCTGATGTATTTATTTCGAATATTGTGATCTTCCTATAAATGATGTGCACCCGATAGTGTGATTTATGCATGATATCGACCTCACTTGATCTGACTTGATCTGATCTGACCTGACCTGACCTGACCTGACCTGACCTGACCTAACCTGACCTAACCTGACCTAACCTGACCTGACCTGACCTGACCTGACCTTACTTTACTTAACCTGACCTGACTTAACCTGACCGGACTTAACCTGACCTGACCTGACTTAACCTGACCTCACCAGCCCTGTCCTAAGCTTACCTCTCCCCCACAGTGGCTGAGGCCCTTCTGAAGCAACACCCGCTGGTGCGGTGCCGGCCGCTCTCCCAGGCGTCGCCGGGCGCCCGTCAGAAGGCGGCGCGGTGCCAGCAGGCTCGGGCGCTGCTGCCCCACCGCCCGCGGCCGGAGACGTGTGCCCTGCAGGCGCGGCGCATGGTGTTCACGGCGCTCGGAAGGAGGGACTCCGCCCCGCGGGAGCAGCGGGAACAGGAGAAACGGCAGCTGCAGACGGCCAGAGGTGAGGCGGCGGGCAGGGCAGCTGTGGGCGGCTGGAAGTGAGGGGGACGGAAGGGGAAGGCGAGGGGAGCTGGTGGTTGGGTGTAGGGGTACGGTTCACCGCGTGATCAGTTGGTTGGTCTACGTTTGCGCTTGCTCGTAGTTATGTTAACAGCACGATTGGTTTCTGTTCATGAGCGGTTTCGTGATTAAATGAAATGTCTGCACGGGTCAGGGTGTGTGAGCCGATTTGGGCCCGGGTTCTGGCTGTGTATGTGACTCTGAATGCTGTGGTCAGTGAGCACTGATCGATGCCAGGTAGCGGCTCGCTCGCGGCCAGGTCAAGACAGTGTTCCAGGACAGATCGACCAGTGCCTTACACTCTCATATTTCAAAAAACATTAAGATTGGGTTTATATGGTGATGGTGTGGTCTATATGGTCTTAGGCCCTGAAGACGACTGTGCAAATATTTTGCCTCGCCGAGCAACGGTCACTGAGTTCTAGCCTCCGGCAATTTCTAGAGGTTATTTATTTATTTATACACATCATGAGGTAGCTCCGTGAAACACGGCTATTCTGCACCTCGAGTCATAAAGACATAAGCAGCGAACACTCTGGAGTCAGGCATTCACAGCAGGCGCACGATGTCACATTGTGTCACAGTATTTATGTATAGACATATCAGTCATCGTCACCAAACTGACTTCTTAAGAGCCATCTTCGCACCTCGCCTTTGAAAAGTGAGGGCTGCATATCACGCATGGTTGCTGGCAGGCCGTTGAATCTGGTCACGATAGAGTATAAAAACCTGCGCTTTCCCGACTCAGATCTTATCTGAGGGGTCACAAGCTGATCCGACTGCCTAGTGGAGCGATGGTGAATGTCGTGTCTGGTGATAAGACCATGGGCAAGTGTCTCTGGCTCAGATATACACCGGATCTTGTTCAGAAGTGTGTGGCAGGGATACAAGAACATATTCTTGGCTGTGAGCCATTTAAGCTCCCGTAGCGCTTCACTGATGGAGTAGTGTTACGCTGTAGGAGTTTCTTTGATGGCTCATAACTTGTAGTCAAACGAACCGAAACCTTAAAAGCTATACACCAATGAACTCGCCATGATGCAAGGAAACTTTTGGTTATCTTGAAATTTGGGATTTTTGTTTTGTTTTTATTTGGTGACCTTGTAACCTTTTCTTATGTGACCTATCTTTCCCAGTCGAAACCTGTATTTTTGACTCAAAGCCAAATTGAGCTTTATCAATTACCTTTCGATATAAAAAAGTGGCTATAGCCTATAATAAAATGCCCCCTTTCAGCCTCGCAAAAACCCGTATAGGTGGCGTTGCGAACGTTACCCACGTACATCTCCGGATTGGGTAAAGATATCGAGGTGCGGTCAACGCCAGTGGATTGGATAGTTGATTCTGAGCAAGAAATATTTGTATGACTTTGTGACCCGAGTTCAATGTCAAGGTCATAATTTAGGTCAAATTTGTAAATAATTTCCGTTTGGGATTTTTCCGTACGGGATTTTTGTGAGTATTTCCTTGGTATTTGTAGCGTCTAGGACTCTAGACTGTTCCAGTCCGCTCCACTGGTAGACCTGTTTCGGACCCCGCCTCCGATACTGCCGCCGCGTGATTGGCCGCCTGCCGCCGCCGTGGTAGGGGCAGGCCGGCGAAACCGGTCGGCGTGAGCCGACCTGTCCTGTACTGCACTGTGCGTGTATTACGACAGAATAGAGACGGACGCCGTAGAGTATGGTTGTGTTCTGAGTGAGAGGCCGACACGACAGACGGAGACCGACAGCGGCGGACACTACATTCTGGCGCGCTCCGGCCGCTGGGGGCGGCGCCGCATGCCCGGTCATAGCGCTAGCCTCGCGCCGAGACCGCTCGTAGGCCTCTGGGTCACCACAGCTGGCCACCACAGCTGGCTCGTAGGCCTCTGACTCTGGGCCGAGTCACGGAGCTGGCGGAGTCCTACGAGCGGTCTCGGCGCGAGGCTAGCGCTATGACCGGGCATGCGGCGCCGCCCCCAGCGGTCGGAGCGCAGCCGCTGCACCAGCTGACGGACGCGCGCCAGCGCCGCGGGCGTCCCGCCGCGCCTCGCTCGTCCGCGCGGTCCGCCCGCCCGCCAGCCGGCCGGTCTGCGCCTGCAGCGAGTCCGCAGACCGACACGTGTCGCAGCTGTGGATGGCGCCGGCACGTGGATCGAGACCGGTGCCCTGCCATCGGCGCCACGTGCAGACAGTGCGGTCAAACCGGGCACTTCGCCGCCGTCTGCCGGTCTGGTGGACAGAGCGTCGACAGGACATGTCACGACTTGACTGTCCTCTGCTGCACCGCACCCAACACAGAGAAGATGTGTGAAGTACAAGTTGAAGTTCCTGGGATCACCAAGAGCGTGACGCTGCAGGTAGGCACAGGTGCGACAGTGTCTGCCCTGGGTCTCGCTCTCGCCAGACGTCTCTTCAAGGGCAGCTCTCTCAACAAGACGTCTGCGTCTGTTCGGGTTTGGACGTCACCAGCTGAAGGTACTTGGCACCTTGCCAGCTGTGGTGACCCACCGCGGACGGAGAGCCGACGCAGAGTTTTTCGTCATCGACTCGCAGGGTGACTAAGCCGTCATGGGTCTCGACTTGCTGAAGCAGCTGGACATCAGCCTGCACCCAGCGAGCGGCGCCATCGACCAGCTGGCGGTGGCTGAGGACCCAGTGGGATCAGCACCGCCGCCGCCTCAGCCTGGCCCTGGTGAACTGCACTCACTGGAAACGGTCCGTGGCTACCAGCACAGGATCGTTCTCCGCCATGGCGCAGTGCCAAAGCAACACAAGCTTCGCAGACTCCCATACTCCGTTCGCGATGAAGTAAGCAACGAAGCTGACCTGCAAGCGGACGACTCCGCTGAAGAAGAGGAAGTGATCGCTCTCCTGGGCGACGAGGACAGCTGCGTCCTGACCGAGCAGGAAGTCCGAGCCGCAGCAGCCGCTGATCCTGAGATGCAGAAGCTGCGCCGGCAGATAAAGATCGGATGGCCGGCTAGCGCGAAGAACTGTCCACCAGAAGTTCAGCCCTACTTCAAGGTGCGACACGAGCTGTCAGTGCGGAAGGACGTCATCTTGAGAGGATCTCAACAGGTGGTCGTCCCCGTTCAGCTTCGGCGAAGATACCTGCAGCTGACGCACAGTGCGCACGATGGAATCGTGCGAATGAAGCAGACGCTGCGGAACCTGGCGTGGTGGCCAGGTATCAACCGGGAGGTGGAAGAGCTGTCGCAGCTGCGCCCTCTGCCAGGGCAGCGACAAAGTTCTGTCTCAAAAAGCTCGACCCGCGCCAATGCAACCAGTCGCCCTGCCCGACCATGTTTGGTCGAAGCTGGGTATCGATGTCGTTGGTCCGATCAACGAAGCACCAGCAAGCGCCAGGTTCGCCATCACCCTGATCGACTACCGGAGCAAGTGGGTGGAAATTGCTCTGACGTCATCGGTGGAGACTGAAGACGTCATCAAGTTCCTGTCTCCCGTCTGGGCCAGAGAAGGTTACCCAGACGAAATGGTGACAGACAACGGGAGCCAGTTCACGAGTAAGGCGTTCGAATCGTATCTGGCTGCCCGCGGCGTGAAGCACACCAAATCGTCAGTCTACTGGCCGAGAGGAAACTCGACCGTCGAACGCTTTAACAAGACGTTCAAGTCGTGGGTCAGCGGACGTCCCCCAGCATCGTTCATCGACGAAGTCCGCAAGAGCCTGGCTCAGTACAGAGCTACTCCCCACACCACCACAGGGAAGTCGCCTTCGGAACTACTGCACGGGCGGCAGATGAGGCTGAATCTGCCAGTCATTCAGCCGTCATCAGGACAAGACGACGCACGTCTGGCGTCTCGTGTCCTGCGCCGGCAGCAGTCCAACAAGACGGCGTACGACCGCCGGCACGGAGTGGTGACGCCGGACATCACAGAGGGTGACTACGTCTGCGTGAGGCGCCCGGGACACCGATCAAAGACGGTTCGCCGGTTCACGTCTCCGGTACGAGTCGCCAAGCGCGTCGGCCCCGCCACGTACCGTCTCGCCGACGGTCGGACCTGGAACGCCGCTCACCTGGCACGTGTTCCCGCGGAACAGTCGGAGTCTCCGCTGGCGCCGTCTACGCCAACCGCCGCTGGACCTGGCGAGTCTGCGTCGACCGCGTCGGCCCCTGGGGTCGTCGCACCCGACCCGTCGACGTCACCCGCTGCGGTCCCGGACAGGCTGCAACCAGACGCCGTCGGTCCCGACAGCGATCGCGATCGAGGACCCAGGCGTGGGAACCGTGTTCGTAAACAGCCGGACTTTTATGTTCCATAGCCGTGTCTGCAGTTCATTGGAACAGCCAATGGTAGAAGTGCATATTTTGTTTGGCATCTAAAGCGATAGCTTGTTTTGTGAGGGGGGAATGTGTAGCGTCTAGGACTCTAGACTGTTCCAGTCCGCTCCACTGGTAGACCTGTTTCGGACCCCGCCTCCGATACTGCCGCCGCGTGATTGGCCGCCTGCCGCCGCCGTGGTAGGGGCAGGCCGGCGAAACCGGTCGGCGTGAGCCGACCTGTCCTGTACTGCACTGTGCGTGTATTACGACAGAATAGAGATGGACGCCGTAGAGTACGGTTGTGTCCTGAGTGAGAGGCCGACACGACAGACGGAGACCGACAGCGGCGGACACTACAGTATTGCACCGAGTTTAGACAAGGACGAATCCAGAAGGCTATTTTGGGATGCGCCAAAACTATCTGGGGGAGGAAAAAAGTTCGAAAATTTCCAAACTTGATCGGAAGTCACTTTGTCAACCTTTGGTCGATCGATCTGGTTGCTCAGTACTGTATTTTGTTTGGGTATCATGGAACACATTTGCAAGCGCATCTCATTGTATTTTGAGCATCAGTGTGAGACAACATCATACGCTCACTTCTTCCCCTGGCAATTTGCATGAATGGAGCCATGAACATTGCACACATGTGAACAGAACCGTACGAAACCGGCTCGCAGCCATACTGCCTCGCATCCACGTGTCTGAATCATAAAACACCTCTCTAAGTGCATGAGCGGCTCTCATCTAAATTCATGTCTAAATTTTTTCGATTATTTTTTGTTCAGGTCATTATTGAGATCACCACCAGACATCAAAGGGCAAAAAAAAAAGTTTTAGTTTTTAGCAATTCGCTCCAGAAACTCCAAAATATTTCCGGTACTGTGATAGTCAGGAAGAGACTGAACGAACTGAAAAGCAGAGGAAATGTCTTAAATTTGTCACTGCTTGGGTGTACTCCATTTTTAGATCAGGTCGATAGTATAGGTTCCAGGGGTCACCACAGGTCACACTGTTTTTGTCGAAAAAGTTTTTAGTATATAACTTTTTCTCTCATAAATATAAGGGCAAACGATAGAAAGGTAGTCTGCCGTTATCCTGTTATTCTCGTCATGCACTTCGAACCATGTCCATAATGAACGGGTTAGGTCATATTCAAATTTTACCTCAGGTCAAGATCATCCTAGGTTATACGGTAACCCAGGTAGGTCATGTTGCACATTTACGGAAGTGTCTCGACGAGATAAACACAGTGGTGTCGGTCTCATGTCTGTCTTTATTTCATTAGGAGTTATTGTCAGGAAGTGGTGGTGACCTCAAATGACCCCAGCTGACCAACCGACCATGAGGCGATCACTGAGTAAAAATGTGCTTGGATCATCAAGAATGAGCTAAAATAACATGTTATTGAAACAATTTGTCTGATCTAATGTGTGTTCTTCTGATGGCGGAAGCATTTCTAAATTGTCCCGTCAACTTATATTGGGGAAGTCACGAGATCGAACTGACCTAAATTCACCGATATAAAAAATCCGAGATAGCAGAATTGTGGGTTCTTATAGCCTGATTAAACCCTGTGTCACATCTCTCAGTCAAACACTGTGGTTGTGGCTCGACCACATCCTTCTTTGGAGGTGGGACCACTTGACGTTACCTGGTGACCTCACCTGAGCTGATGACCCGAGGTAAACAAATACTTAAAGGGACTGTCCCACCTTTGTGAAAGTTGTCGAAACACTTAATTGTATGTCTACATGTTAGGCGAGGTCAGCTGAACATGTTCGTAAACTTTTTCCGAAAAAAAAAATAATCTTGGAAGATATTCAACTTTTAGTTTTAAGCGAAAAGTTGGGTTGGTGACGTCATATGATTTTTTTTAATAACGGAAATCCTTTGTGCTGCCAAATATATGGCACAATTTTGTGTCGACATCTATTGCGCAGAAAAGGCGAACCACCCGGTGTCTAGATTGGGAACTACCCGGGGATCGAGAAATGAAAGATAAAATATTCCAAGGCTGCCTTAAAACAAGTCGACTATCATTACCAGTTGGGTAAAGAGAGACGACGCTGTCGGTTTAGAGGCCCTATTCAAATACACATGGACCTTATTTTTTACAGATGTCAAAATCAAACTCGAATATCGTTTTGATTAGATCATTGTGGTTGTTTTAACTGCTACCATACTTAATTCCAATGCCTAGCCATAAAAATGGCTATCTCAATTCAAATTTAATGTTAAGGTGGGATAGTCCCTTTAAGGTGCGCAATTCATGACCAAACAGATGTGCCAGAAACGGTGGTGCTGCACGCCGCCATTTTTTGTTTTATACACAGCCACCCATTAATAGGTGACCAGGAGTGCCCCCGCCCACGATCCCAACGACGAACGACACCTTACATTAACACCACAGAACAAAAGAGAAAATAGGGGCTGCTAAGCAAAGAAGTCCGCTTGTCAATCGGACGTGCGGTTGCAGAGATATGAGCTTCTCAAAAGCGTCGCCACGTGCCGGGCCGGGCCGAGCCCAGCCCAGCCCAGCCCAGCCCAGCCCAGCCCAGCCCAGCCCAGCCCAGCCCAGCCCAGCCCAGCCCAGCCCAGCCCAGCCCAGCCCAGCCCAGCCCAGCTCAGCTCAGCTCAGCTCAGCCCAGCCCAGCCCAGCCCAGCCGGGCCGGGCCGGGCCGGGCCGCTCATGATCAGATTTTTCCCATACACCACGGAAGGACGAGCAAGCGCGAAGCGCTCGCTCGTAATGACTGTAACAAGCAGACCATACCCAAATCTACAGTCGATTTCATCTTCATTTGTTTTTCTGACTTTTCCTTGTGAAGAAAGTCATGGTTGGATTGAACGTTTCATGTGCAAAAAGGACATATTTAATTATTTCAAAAAGCACCACAACTCACAAGTATATCTTACACCACTGACATTAAGTGTGGGAGTTTTAAAGCATGACATACATGCATTCTTATATTTTAGCACCACAAAAAGTGAAATATGCTTATACTTTTTAACGGGTGGGATCACGGGAGCCCCATCAGTTATGAATTTGGGTTGGGACGGGTTTTGGTCTGGCTGAATGGGCTGGAACGGGATGGGTGCTGAAAATGTGTCCCGTGAAAGGCTCTGCCTACGACTACCCTATAGACCCAATCTTACATTTTTATGAGAGATCAGGCTGGAAAATCGACCCTCCGACTGCTCGATCTGTCCTGGAACGCCGCAGTGGCAGGAAAGGTCTGTTGAATATTTGTGTTTTATGAAACTTCTGATGCCAGCTTCTGCGTTTTGTGACGTTCGGCATCGCGTTCTGCCATAACACCGGTTGTGTGGCCAGTGGCTACCGAAGGGAACACAAAGGCATTGTTAACATGTTTACGATGACGCATCCATTAGTCTGTAATTACGTCACATTTTACTGTATGTATTGCTCGCTGTCCTTGATTAATGCCTGCTCATTTGTATGTGAGACGCTTGTTTAAAAAAAAATTGTTGCGAACGAATATTTTCTTGGAGCTTGGATCGACGGATATTCATTTGACATCTGATTTGTATGTCGTTAAGCATCCATTTCCATCTGAAGAAACGTTGCGGGAATAAGTCATCACGTGTCCCACTCCCACATCAGGATGTGTGTTTATAATATAACGTGTCGTGTGTCCGGTTTCCACAGACAAGAAGCGCCTGGCTGCCAAACAGAAACAGGACGCCTGGGAGGGAAACTTCTGAACGGCGCAGCTACAGTGAACCTGACCGATTGGTGACCCATACAAGTCAGTCGGATGGAACTGGTAAACTACGTAGATGTGTGCTGCGGAGACAGGGGAAGCTTGTGCAAACGGTGTTCGCGGAATGAAAGGTGCCATGTTATTGTGTGCAGAGGAGCCAGCCAACTTGCGGCCATGCCATTCACGTGACAGTAAACTGCACACGGACGGTTTGCGGATGAGTTCGACAGCAATATCATTGACCTAGGTGCAATTATTGCTGGGTGGAGCATGAATTGGAAAAGTGCGTAGTTTTATTGATTCAGTGGTGTGATATTGGCGCAGCTCAGTTTTATGACGTGGTTCGGTACTGCGGAAGCTTTGTCACCAACTGCCGCGCTTCAAATTCCGTACAAAACATGAAATCAAACCATACTCACTGCCTATGTGGTCTGTGTTTTTCAGTGGTTTTGAGTGTGTTGGTAAATATATCTACCATGATGTTTCCTTTCCTACTCTGAACAAACTTTGTGCATGTTTTTCCTTTTAGCATTATGCATTGCAGTACAATGAGTAATTTTATTCAATTATTTTTCCGCATGCCAATCTATGCAGACTGGTTATTGATTCGACACTGATTGAATCGATTGGAATCGTTCAATCAAATTTCCTTGAATAACACAATAATTGATTCACCACCAGATCTCTTGATTCATGAATCGTGATTGAATCAAAACCCGCATCAAAGCAAGGCTGATTGAATCAAAAGATTTAACGATTTTTAACGATTCGAGTACACTGGTAAATTGTGCAAATACATGCAGTTCCAGTGGCTACATTCATTTATACTGAAATAGTATTGCTGTAACAATGTTTTAATGATCATATATATGTATGTTTCCTTTTGTATTAATTTGACATAAATTCACCACATATATTTGAATATTGAATCAGACGTGAATCAATTCAAATATTTGTTTTAATTCTTTGAATCGGAAAGAATCAGTTCTCAAAATTGTATCCGTGAATCGAACGGTGATTTAATAGCTCAGATTCCAAAATGAATAATGATTGAATCGTTCCCAAAAAGTTGAATCAATAACCAGACTGAATCTATGACATGCCTTTTAAGCATGGCACACACCAGCTCTAGTAGAGTAACCCTTCGACTTTGTCTTCATATTAGTTTTAGTTTGTAGTCCGATTGTATTTAATATTTTGTTGTATGAGGTCGAGCTATCCATTGCATTCATTAGTTGTAAGCTGTTAGTTGCCAGCTTTAAAACAGCACGTATATTTTCTGGTGCGAACCATGCTCTCTCAACATTGGTTCTATGCCAAATGTCAATGGTAATTCAGACCATGTGCACGGCATTGAAACACCAGTCATTAACCCGCAAAAAGTATTTTGTTCAGCTTGAGAGTTCGTTTTTTGTCATCCTTGAAACCAGACTGGTTATTGATTCGACACTGATTGAATAGATTGGAATCGTTCAATACAAATTCATTAAATAAATAAAAATTATATATTCACCACCAGATATTTTCATTCATGAATCGTGATTGAATCGAAACCCGCATGGAATCAAAGTTGATTGAATCAAAAGACTTAACGATTCTTAACGATCCAAGTGCACATGAATTGTTCAAATACAATGCAGTCCCAGGGGCTACATTCATTTATACTGAAATATTATTGCTGTAACAATGTTGTAATGATCATATATATTATATATGTATGTTTCCATGTGTATTGATTTGACATAGATTCAACATATATATTTAAATGTTGAATCAAACGTGATTCAATTTTATAAACAAAATGCTTCTTTGAATTGAAAAGAATCAATTATCAAAATTGTATCCATTAATCGAACGGTGATTGCATCATTCAGGTTCTAAAATGAATCGTGATTGAATCGTTCCAAAAAAAGTTGAATCAATAACCAGTCTGCTTAAAACCCATCAGCTCCTGGACAAACTTAAAGTTTTGTTTTGTATTCCATGAAATTTACAAATTGTGGGATCTCCGCTTCATTTTATAGAATAGTCCACTCTGGTCATGTGCTAGTCGGTACAAAACTGCAGACAGCTGTACAGTGTACATGCGCGCGTCACCTCCGTGTCACAAAACTTCCCGCACGCCTACCATTTTCTATGTTTACTTCCCGCACGCCTACCATTTTCTATGTTTACTTCCCGCACGCCTACCATTTTCTATGTTTACTTCCCGCACGCCTACCATTTTCTATGTTTACTTCCCGCACGCCTACCATTTTCTATGTTTACTTCCCGCACGCCTACCATTTTCTATGTTTACTTCCCGCACGCCTACCATTTTCTATGTTTACTTCCCGCACGCCTACCATTTTCTATGTTTACTTCCCGCACGCCTACCATTTTCTATGTTTACTTCCCGCACGCCTACCATTTTCTATGTTTACTTCCCGCACGCCTACCATTTTCTATGTTTACTTCCCGCACGCCTACCATTTTCTATGTTTACTTCCCGCACGCCTACCATTTTCTATGTTTACTTCCCGCCATAGAAATAAGAGCATAAGGTAGCTACTGTAAAGAAGGTATTAGCAGACAGGTTCTATCGAAAGCCCTGTGCTCCATGGAAACTAGGTGTTAGACATTTTCTACCTGGTATTTTAATAGCATGAATTCAAAAACTTCCTGTAAGCGTGCAGCAAGTTTTAGTCAACAGCTTCAACTCTGCTGAGCGCCGTGCTCAATTGCTTACCAACTGAGAACTGAGATCGTCATGGTGGAGGAGCCGCCTGCTCGCAGAAAACATGGCCGTATTGCGCCCACCGCCGGGCTGCGCGAGATTGCACTGTACACGTGTGAATGGTCACCTGTATTCTCGAGGACACGCGTCGTACGGCCTCTGGTCGTCCTCGTTGACAGCGCTGGGCCGCTTACTCTGTGTCGGCCACCGAGCCGTGCGCTGGCACCCACTGTGCTACAGACTGCGGGTGTGCCCGCATCTCGCGTGGCATACCGAGGCGTGGTGTGCTGGTCGCTCCATAGGTGTTGTGTGGTAGAGCGAGGAACCTTGGCAGCCCGGGACTGGTCAGTCCCTGCTCACGCTAGTCCGGCCGGCGCAGTGTGTGGCGAGCCGCTGTGTGGCCCTGTGGCCCTGTGGCCCTGTGGCCCGTTCAGTTCAGGACGGCTCGATGGCCAGCGGAAGGAGGAGAGTACGTCTCTCTGTGTGTCGAGTGTGTGATGGTCGTGCGCGGTCGTCTGTGGGATGGAGTTTGCAGGGTGTCACTTGTCGGCAGACAGGGTGTGCGACGTTGGCGCGGTAGAGTATTGTGATGTGTAAGATCTTCCGATTGAGTGGTGCTCTGGATGAAGTGCAGTGTGTTGGAAAGACGTACTTCTGGTGCTCTCTAGGTGTGACCAAGCGGTGTGACGTTTGACCTCTATTATACGGAGGTGATTTAAACGTGTTTTGTGACAGCCCACTTCGGCTCATGTTTGCGAGCCATGCTTCTGTTCCGAGCTCTGATGTTATTGCTTTAGAGACCGATGAGCACCGATCTGTAAACCACTGGGGATGTCTTTTTCCCTCGACGAGAATGTAAAAATAATGAGCTTGTCGTATGACATTGGTGATAGCTTAAGACAGGATTGATACATTCAGTTACCGATATGTAATATCCTGGATATCTAAACCACGGTTGTGCTCGCAAGGCTCTTGAAACCAGTGTAAGTCGGTGTGAGAAATATGAAGGCCGCGACGTGGACGGCGCCAATCACATCGAGAAGACAGAATTACTCGTCATTTCGTAACTGGTTTTTATTCGAAATGTACACGAACCACGTTCTTGGCGACATTTCGCATAACTTAATGAATCCTATACGTATGAGGATAACATGAGCGGGAAAGTACAGTAACTGGTTTGCACATGCAGTTCGCCAGCTAAGCCCTACAGCTAAATGAACTACAGCACTATAGGATAAACTATAAGTATATAACATTTGTATGCACCTCACCTCATTGCTTCATGACATGATGACAGTAAAGCAAAGCTGGCCATTTACGACCCTTGCTCACCAAGACTCAACACAACGCGCGAACACTCCGTCTATGAACAAATCTGACCATGACGCATCGCTAACTACGGGTAAATAAATAATATCATTACCATTAACAGATCAAGTGGTTGTAAACCAGGCAGATCAAGAAAATAAATAGTCTCTTAAAAATTAACATCCAACGGAATCGTACGCTGGCCAGTGGCTGCACGTTATTGCTAACTGAATTCTGGCCAACGAGAAACCCACATGAAAACTTATTTTCTGATCCGTTTAAACGCACCCCTCCCCCTCTTCTCTCCCCACTTCTAAGCCGGCGTGAAGGACGGCGCCGCTACCAATCTTCGACGATCTTTGGCCAGTCTGGAATCGGGTTTGTCCCGGGACTCACCGCCGTCACTGACAATCTGCTGGCGGCCGGTGCGGCGAATGGCGCTGCGAACTCAGCTACGAATGGTGAGAGCTGCTCCGGAAATCCGCCACGCGTCGCCACCGTCGACCGTTGCCGAGCTCGGCCGCGTGACGGCGCCACCGTCGAACGTTGCCGAGCTCGGCCGCGTGACGGCGCCACCGTCGACCGTTGCCGAGCTCGGCCGCGTGACGGCGCCACCGTCGAACGTTCCCGAGCTCGGCCGCGTGACGGCGCCACTGTCGGCTGCTTCCGCGCCCGGCCGCTTGGCGGCGTCAGCGGTTCTGCGGCGAACGCCGAGCCGAATTTCAGCGGCGGCGACTGCCGCTCCTCCGTCAAGCGTCCAATCTGCTCGTCGTCTGCAGCGGTCGGCCAGCCATGGTCCGCGCGACTCTCGAGGATGGCGAACGGAGGTCCGAACTCGGGTGCCACCGGGCGCCTGCGGATGGCATCCGGCTTCCTCCGCGCCGCCGGCCGCCGCGACTGCTGGCGCCTGCGAGGCGGCGGGAGCTCGTCGACGAACAGGCTGTCGAACTGGGAGTCCAGAATGGCGGCCTGAGCGCGGAACGGACCCGGGTGGGACCTGCGCTGCCACGCGGATCTGACGGGGGCAGGCCGAGCCGCCGCCGCCGGCTTTGGTGCGGCCCTCGCACGTTGTGTCGTCACGTCAATCTCGTCAGCTCTGGCAGTGGTGTCTCGCGACGAGCCCGGTGCTGGGAACGCGCCCAGAATGTAGACATCCTCCGAGCGGAGGAAGTCGTCCACGGTATAGAGGTCGCTGGACGGTCGCCGGTCGCGGCGGGGCTCTTCCGTCGACGCTGGAGCGGCTGAGTCCCGACCTTGGCCTGCGCTCGACACGGTCTCTGGTACGATGTGCTGTGGACGCGGGGGGCCGAAGCCCTCCTGGTCTGCCGGAGACTGAGCTGGTGTGTCGGTGACGTATGGGCCGGACTGGGGCTGTGTGACGGTCTCGGAGCGGGGAGGACCGAACCCGGAAACGTCGGGGGTGGCCTCTAGCTCCTCCGGCTTTTCCTCGGCCTGGTGTATGAACGGCTGGTCGGTAACGAGCGGCCGCGCTTCACCAAAGCCTTCAGTATCCCGCGCGCCGCTGCCACTGCTGCCAATCACGTCCCCCTCCTTAGGCTTTGTGTATTCTGTTGGGGGTGCCAGTTCTTGGCGCTCTAGCGGTGTGGGAGAATTTGATGGCGAACCTGCACCATCCTCGCTCGTCGGAGACACGGGTTCTTGGCTGGATTCGAACTTGATCGGCGAAGTATCTAATCCATTGGTGCTCTCGGAATTTTCGCCAGCATTTAGAACATCGGCATCCTTCGGCTTAGAGTAGCCTTTGGGCCCAAAATCGAAAATCAACCGAGTAGGCTGAGGATTTACAGATGCTGAGAAAGCCTCGTTTCCATTTACGATGGAGTTTTCGTTATAGTCCACCAGGTCTGCCGGTCTCAGTGAGGAGAATCCCCGCACCGTTTGAGGCGTCTCAGTACGCTGTCGCTGAGGCTGGCTTGGAGCAGTGGGTGCCGGTTCGCTTACCACCGTTTGAGGCGCCTCAGTACGCCGTCGCTGAGGCTGGCTTGGAGCAGCAGCTGCCGGTCCGCTTACGAACGGAGAGTTTGCGTTAAAATCTACGATGTCTGCATCCTTGGGACGGCTGTAGCCATTTTGCGCCGTTGGTTCAGAACTTTCAGACGCAGTTTCAAACTGTATCGCTGAGGTCCCGAACTCCCCGTTAGAGTCATTCCCAATGAGGTTTGCTTCCTTTGGTGAACCAAACCCATTCGTTGCCCCTGTGTCTGTCGGGGCCTGAGGGTTCACAGCAGGTTTCGGAAAGTACCGTGACCGTGCGAACCCGGCAGCTTGTTTATCCGACAGGATATCGGCTTGTTTTGGCCTCATGTAGCCGCCAAGTGTCGGTTCCCCAGCGTCAGACGTTCTCTCTCTCGAGTCTTCTCCGCGAGGCGCGTTTCCCTGATGACCCGGCAGGTTAAGTACCTGGAGGGGTCGGCTTCTTTCTCCCGTCATACGTTCGTCAGCGTTGATGACATCAGCGTCCTTGGGAGCGGCGTACCCGGGCCATCCGACGCTTCCAGTTGCCTGTCCAGACGCAGCATCTCTCCTCGGAGCCGCTGGAGGTAGAGGAACAGCACCAGGGTGCCTGGGCCGTGTGTACCCCTCCCGTGCAGGCTGCCTCGGAGCCGCTGGAGGTAGAGGAACAGCACCATGGTGCCTGGGCCGTGTGTACCCCTCCCGTGCAGGCTGCCTCGGGGCCGCTGGAGGTAGAGGAACAGTACCAGGGTGCCTGGGCCGTGTGTACCCCTCCCGTGCAGGCTGCTTCGGAGTCGCTGGAGGTGGAGGAACAGTACCAGGGTGCCTGGGCCGTGTGTACCCCTCCCGTGCAGGCGGCGACGGCACTGGTGACTTCCTCTGACCGACCTGCGGGGGAACATCTCCACTGATGACGTGGCTTGGCTTCGGGGCGCCGAACCCATCGGAACCATCCGAACCCGAGGTATCCACAGGACCCAGCGGTCTTCCCGAAACCACTGGAGCGACGGGGCCAGTCGGTTCCTCCGGGTCCTCTGATTGCTCTGCCTGTGGTCCCCCGAGGATGGTGGAGGCCTTGGGTTTCCCGTACTGGCTGATTGGCGGCGGCGCTGGTGTCGTGGTCGCCACCACCACCTCGTAGCCGTACGACAAGCTGAACGGAATAACGTCATCGGGCTTCACTTTGTTCGAGTAACCGTTATCCTCGACGATCTCCGGGCTGGCAGGTGGCCTGGGCGTTGTCCTGTACCGGGGAGAGTAGGTGCGGATGTGCGGAGGACTTGGTGATGGGCGGAGTGGTTGAACTGGTGAAGGCACGGTATGCTGTTGACGTGACGGAGCGGCAGGGGGATGGAAAACGGGCCTGGCCTGGATTCGCTTCGGTGCCGGACCGGCGGTGGGACGTTGCTGGGATCGAATGGGTGAGAAGAGGCCGCCTCCGAGGTTTTGGGCAGGATTAGGACGTTTCGGCTCTGGCTGGCTATTGTGTTTCACAATGGGAGTCTGATGGGCGTTTGACTGCGTCGGTCTGCGCTGGTTGTTGTGTTGTGTTGGCGTGGTCGGTGTTCGGTTCGGTGTTGGCGTGTTCGGTGTTCGGTGTTCGCTGGGCTGTTGCGAGTTGGGCTGGCGATTGTATCGTACCGTCGGCTTCGGAGCGGGGCTAGGCCGTGTGGGATTAGGCCTGCCGCCGTGCCGGACAGGGGAGCTCGACGTTTGAGGTCTGGGATGCTGGCTGGGACCCGGTGTAACAAGAACAGAACTCTGCTGTTTGAAAGGAAAGCCCGGTGGGGGACTGGGGCCGGGACCATACGGTGGGCCGGGCCTAGAGGACAGATTCGAGCGTCCCGAGTTAGGGATTGAGTCGACGGAATACCCTGTTTGTGCTCCGCTTCCAGACGATTGAGGTTTGCCGGTACCTTGTGCCTCCCTCGGTCTCCATTCATATTCTGCTCCATTGTCACCATGTTCTTCTCCATTTGAAGAGTACTGCGAGGGCATCTCTACACCGTCACTGATCTCGGGACCATACTCCTCATTTTCCTCTTCCCGAGGCTGTTCTTGATATCCACCCGCCTCTTCAAACACCTCCTCCTCCTCCTGCTCCTCCTGCTTGCCGATGTGTTCTTCCTCACGCGGCTTGGGCAGGGAGCGTAACTTAGCGTCGTGGATCGTCCGCAGCACCTGGTCTGAGTATTGCACCTTCGGCGGCACGAGCACTGTGTCGCCAATATGCACCTGGCGCAGGCGCTGCGGCGGCGGGCCGTCCGGCAGCTCGTTCAGCTTCGTCGGCACCGGGTTCTGCGGGTAGTAGAACGGCGCGTACTTTTGCAGCCATGGATTCTCCGTCCCGTACAGGTCACCAATAAACGTGCCATTCTGAAAGTCAGACGAGACGCTCGGCACAATGTTCGAGCCGTGCACGCTCTGTGCGAACTGCGTGCGCTTGCGGCGCTCATCACGCGCTAACTCGTCTCCAGAGATCGGGCTGCCGCTGACACGCCGCGCGCTGCGTGCAGAGGGACGCCACGAGTCGGTTTCGCTTAGTACGATGTCAGCGACATCTATACTCAGATTTAAGATGGAGTCAGCGCCATCTGTGTTTTGTTTGGTTTCAGTGGCCGCCGCAGTGGCGCTATCGTCGTCGATCCGCCGCAGCGAGTCGGGGCCGTTTTGGGTGACAGTCGCTGAATGATCTGCAGGTTGGGACTGGTTAGGCTTCCACCCACCGCTCTGCCAGCCATCAGGATCAGCGGCAGAGATTGAACTTGGTCGAGGCGACGTCTGAGCAGCTGCACCCTGCCGCTCTGGAAAACGAATGACAAATTGTTGCGAGTTAATGCGGTGTCGGTGACGTTACAATTATTACATTTACTGGGACATTAGTGGTTGAGTATTTCTACATCTCCATTCAGCTGAACGTTCCTAAACTATGGATACTAGGGTACGTATAACCACGGTAAAACTATTGAATGTGTTACTCATTATTGGGACACAGTCGATGCGCACGTGTGTTCTCGTACCGTTTCATATTTCAAACCTGTTTTAGCTTTACCAGAGCGCGCCAGCTCGGTCATCGCCCAAAAAGGCGTTTTACTGGTATAATATTGTGGCCTAAATCCGAGGAGATATCATTTCGCGGCATTTTTGTTTTGGGTGGGGGCGCTTTGCCCGAGGGGCGCCCTGGGTTTCTTTGCCCCCTCCCTCCCCCCCCCCCCCCCCCCCCCCCCCCCCCCCATCCGAAAATACCTTCCGCCGCCACTGCCCGTCAAGCAATGGGACCTTCATGGTTCTCCAAGAGCTCGAATGTAGGCTGAGTGACTCTCGTATTTGTATATATTTTCGTCCATTTTTAACACATCATAAAGTAAGGTTCGTAGCACGAACTTAATTAATATGTTGTGTATGTGCCTAGTAGCCTTGCACATTAAACAGAAGGAAATCACACGGAAGCATTGGGCAGTATTTTATAATAGTGATGATGTTGATACTTGATTGTCGCGATATTTAAACCATTGTAACCTCGACTACTACGAATAGGTACATGTAGACATCACACGACTAGCTTCAGGCAGAGCCTTCAGCTTTAAACACTTCAACTTTCAAAACCAAAGCATCGCAGCTTACTGTTCAGTGTGCGGCGAGCTCCAGTGACGTCACCTTGCCATCCTCCGGGCCGGGCCTGAACAACGCTGGTGTATGCAGTGAAGACGACCAGTAGCATACAGCAGCGGATAACCTGAAAACAGACGGTGTAGGTGTGTATTTATTAATTGACGAGTACAACTAATAGAGCAAAACCGGATTCAATTGTAACTATTTCGTTCAAATAAGTGTGAAACAGTTGGTTTTGGAGAAGATGACAGGCAGTAGCTAATAGCAACAGCTAAACACTTCATAATAGTTTTGCCTTTAACTGTAGTTCAATATAAACCGGGCGGTATCCGTCCGCTGTTGCCGTGACGCATACCTTATAACCGCATAACTGTATACAGGGTTTCGCAAGTGAAAAATCAATGCCGAAAAGAGGTTAGCATTCAGTATTAAGGCTAGGTCAAAACGAGATAAATGAATGCATGAAAAGTTGAACCAAATAATTTGGGAACGCATTAAAGTACAAACTCGAATATCGATATTTCATCAAAAGTCGATTTTTATCCTCATGGTTCATTATCAACTACTTGAGGCGAAACTGCTGAAAACGGAGACGATATTGGAAGTTCGTCGTAAATTGTTGTTCCCAAGTCAAACACAGCAATTTCGTGACACCGTGAAACCGTGACACCGTGACACCGTGATACCACGCTGACATGTGTTCACCTAACGTGCTGCATCCGACCGGGGACATATGGCATGTGACGCTGTGAAAACGAAGACAGCATCTGTCGCTACCACTACAGCTACGTCATTCCTAGCTCCTCTCCGAAAGCGGGACGGTATGAAGCGTCTGAAGCGACCCACATGAGAACAAGCGTCTGAAGCGTCTGAAGCGACCCACATATAACCTGTCCAGTCAGAGCCCAGCTTTCGCGTGTAACATTCTTCTCGTGGATCGTGTTCATCGTCCGATTTCGCGACCCTTTCCGTGCCGTCATTTTTCCGCTGGCGTCGATCGCAGACCTCATTCAAGCCCTGCTGACCCGGCCCCGGCGGTCATGACACTGAAGTGAGATTGACAGCGCTGAAGTGAGCTCCGAACCCGGCGCTGTCAGCTGCGAACGGCGCCTCAGGTGGGAGGCGACCCGGACACCCCACACGGGCGCCGTCAGCTGCGAACGGCATCCCACACGGGCGCTGTCAGCTGCGAACGGCGCCTCAGGTGGGAGGCGACCCGGACACCCCACACGGGCGCCGTCAGCTGCGAACGGCATCCCACACGGGCGCTGTCAGCTGCGAACGGCGCCTCAGGTGGGAGGCGACCCGGACACCCCACACGGGCGCCGTCAGCTGCGAACGGCGCCTCAGGTGGGAGGCGACTCGGACACCCCACACGGGCACCGTCAGCTGCGAACGGCGCCTCAGGTGGGAGGCGACCCGGACACCCCACACGGGCGCAGACAGCGCAGCAGCAGACGGCAGAAATCTACCGACAATGGACCGATTCAGTGGGTCAGACTCAGTGCCATGCAGAGATGAGTCAGCTGCCATGCGTCCTGCTGTCAGCGATAATGGCCGTCGATACGTGGCACTAGGCGCATCGAGACTTATATTCAAACATTGTTTTGTTTTGTTTGTTGTTTTGTTTGAGACGTATATTAAAACAATTCGCTGCCTGTGAAGCGGGCACGAGGTCCCGTGTCATAGGCATGTTACGTGTGAAGGATTACGTGCTTCGTGGTTAAATTTGATAGCTGACACATGGTTTGGGTATATGGTCCAAACGGCCTAATAGGTTTAAAATTAGATAGCGGGAAGGTTTTGTGGTAAATCGGTGGGGAATATTGTGATTGATGAGCCAAGTGCCTCCAGATTTCGCAATGTTTACACGGGCCAGACAAGCCTGAAATAACTAGCTTTACGCTCACGCTTATCTCCGCTAGATTCCCATGTTACGAGATGATCAGACACGAGCTAACATCAGGCAATAAGCGTGAACTAATCATTGTGTTTATCGCGCCCCGCGTTGCGGCGCGGTGTGCGCTCCTATGCGTGCCGGTCTCTGGGGCGCGTCACCAGTGTCGCATCACCAGTGTCGCATCACCAGTGTCGCATCGCCAGTGTCGCATCACCAGTGTCGCGTCACCAGTGTCGCATCACCAGTGTCGCATCACCAGTGTCGCATCACCAGTGTCGCATCACCAGTGTCGCATCGCCAGTGTCGCATCGCCAGTGTCGCATCACCAGTGTCGCGTCACCAGTGTCGCGTCACCAGTGTCGCGCGCTTGCGATATCACCGATATCAGAGAACCATAACATGATGGATCACCTCTTGAAGGCCACCGGATCGTGCTACTGTCCCATTACCTTAATCGCTGTAGGGCCGATCAGGTTTACACACAACATAACCACCCGCCGACGACGGGACGTCGGGCGTTATTTTCACGCCATAAACGCCATGTCCGCATGCCGTTTCCCACCGCGCTTGACGTAACCGCGGCCTGGATTCGGGCCGTGGGCGTTTGCAATGTCTCCGTCGGTGGCTCTCCCGGCGGTGGCCGGCCCGGAGGGTTCCCACGCCGAACGCCTGACCGAGGACTGCCCGCTCGAGACACGCTCATTATCGTAGTTTCGACGCCGCCGGGCCGCCGTCTGGGCAGTCTCGTCAGTGACTGAAGAAACTCTGGCCCACCAGCGCGCGGCGGCAGCGGTGGCGGGCAGCGGTAACGACGGTGGGCGGGCGGGTGATGGCGGGTCGCGAGGCGACTTGTGAGGTTTCATGACAGCTGTGCCGATGCCGAATCGCCAAAGGGCGTCCAGAGTTTTCTCGGCATCTGCCGTCGGAAACCGCAGACCGCCGACTAATTTATATCTGTCAGAGGCGAAAGTGCGGACATTGCGGTGTGTGACGACTGTTGTGCGCGGCGGGTGGCGCGCGGCGCGTGCTGCGTGGCAGCTGGACCATTTATATCGGTACTAAGGACCGACGGCACGTCACAGACTGACGGCACGTCACCGCTGGCGACGTCACTTTCATGGAAACAGTGTCACGTGGCGTCACAGTTTACAGCGAGAATGCACAATTTTCAGAATGTGTTCAATGTCTATGAGGCTGATTTTGTATGTTTAATTGTCGGCTTAAATGCAATTTATATGCATATTTCTGTGTCATAAGTGCGATGATTACAGTACTGAGTGGGTGTTGAGCGTTGGGATCATCATAACAACATACTGACAAGAGATACAAAAGCGCTCCTTCAACCTACCAGCCCAATTTCCGGATCTTTTTTATCATCAATATGCGATTTTGGCAGATTAACTTTAATTTCGGTCGGTAATATTTAATGTCTGTCATGTGTATCATTATTTTCGTTTCATGAGTTTGACGTTTCTTCGTGAGCTTATTCGAGCGTTATCGAGAATAATGCTAAACATTACCACTTGCAGGAAATGTGAAATTGTGTGCCTGGCAATGATATCATGACGATCAAAGTTGGTTCCATTGGTTTCACTAGACGACCCCAACTTTTATTGAATGTTTTTCCTGTTAGCATTACTACATATTCCATTACTGTTAGTAATTAAATTATTATTAAAAATGATAATTAAGAAAATCTACCATTATCCTAAAATAACGACGAGAAAGTTGTACAGTGTGAGTTTTACCAATCAGTTGATTTGCTATGTCTTCCAGCAAGATTTATTTTCTCACATTATTTGTCAGAGAGGTGGGTCCCATCTCGGAGCTTCACATTAATTTAGATATACAGCGTGCCCACAACAGCCTCTGTAATTGTCAGTTCTTTGTAATGACCCAATCAATGTTTCTTACGACTTGCCTTACTTTCCTCTTTTCGTTTCCCATGTTTGTACTGGCCTCAGCAAACATCTGCTGTTCACAAATCAGGATGATGTAACAGCGATATTTACTGGTCTAGTTAATGGTCCTAGTCACACCGACTTGTCACTTGTTGAGATGCAGTTGGAGCAAAAACAGCATAGCTATTAGCTATGATGGAAATTGCCTGCATATCTATAGAGCTGTCGTACCTATAGGGATCTTTGGACAGGTATTCCATGCATGTTAAATATTTGCTGAGTTTCTCGCAAGCTCTAAAAATATTTGGGTGGCACTTTAGCCGTCACTTAAAAATATTGTCGTTCGGTTACCGTGACGCTGCACATGACCTGAATTTCTCCGCGATGCCAAGAAAATCTCTGATAGTTAATGGGTTCCCCGCTCATCTGGCGGTGTTTACCGCAGCCCACTCATTTCACGGACACTTGATGGGAAAATACGGCTCAAGTCCTCCATCGCATTCTGGAAGAGGCATCCCAGAGATTACAGGTTTGGAGTACTGACCAACTATCAGATGACTCGAGAATTAGTCCGGCAGATGTGCTTGATCACGGCAAAATAGAGACATCAGCAGATGATGCCCCTCGTTCCCATGCCGACCGGCAGTGAATGCGATGCGGCGTGCGGCGTGCGGCGTGCAATGAATGGAAAGTCGCATGCATGCTGCGGCCAATCCATCAAGTGGCTTGCGTATGAAGCAGTTGTATTTTTATGTGAGAGCTTCGAAATCTGAACCGGCCGGGCGGGAGAACTCGAGGTAGAAAAGGTGCCAGTGCCACGAGATCAGAAACCAAAGACGTCAGCAAAAATATCGCAATGAGATTGCGAAACGATGTCCCACCATTATTCATTCCATACACGTATTCTCCAGGCGCATCTAGTTACAGCATACAGACCATTATCGAATAGTGGTCCACTCCAATGTGATACCTTGTAAAGCTCTTTTGTAACCTAAGCCTGCAAACTACAGTTGAAAGAACGTTGAGCCAAGTAGGGTGTTTGGCTGTAACCAGGCTTGTTTCCCCTGTCACTACCCAGGCTTGTTTCACCTGTCACTACGCTGGCTTGTTTCACCTGTCACTACGCTGGCTTGTTTCACCTGTCACTACGCAGGCTTGTTTCACCTGTCACTGCGCCGTCCGTCCACTCCACTGCGTCACGTGGGTCTCCTGCTTTCGGATAGCGAGCTGCTGGTCATCTGAGGGTGAGACTTCTCTCCCCAGGCGCGCCTGTGGCCGCCTGTGGTCGATAGCGAGTCCCTGATCATCTAAGGGTGAGACTTCTCTCCCCAAGCGCGCCTGTGGCCGCCTGTGTTCGATAGCGAGCCCCTGGTCATCTGAGGGTGATACTTCTCTCCCCAGGCGCGCCTGTGGCTGTCGTCCCACTTCACTACTCACCCTAACCGGTGGGAGATAGCCGGTGGGAAATGGCGGAGATAGCCGGTGGGAAGTGGCGGAACGTTACCTGTGTGCTGGCCATTCTGGCGGACGCGGTCGCTGGGTCCGAGTTCTCCTATAATGCTGGGCGATGGCGGCGGCTGCTGGTCGCTACCGAGACGAAGCTGCACTGGTGGCAGCAGCCACGTCTGCTGGGCAGCTGTACAGCCGCTGGCTGCAGCTGCAGCTCTCACCCCTCGGCCAGCTGCTGCTGGAGTTTGCTCGTCCGAGGCTTCTTACGAACGTTTAATTTAAGTCGGGCGACAGACTTGAGCGTGGCCGTTGGTAAGAGGTTTCAGAACACTGGTCTGATGTTTGATGGCTTTGGTGAGAGACCTCCAGGGCCTGATGAGCAAAGTTGGATCACCTGAAAACAAATCGAAAATACTTGTCATTTAGATTCCTCGATAGAAGCACAGCCAGCAATAGGAAGACAAACCATAATATGTGACCAGACGTGGAGAGCGAACAAACACAGCCAGCAATAGGAAGACAAAACATAACATGTGACCAGACGTGGAGAGCGAACAAACACAGTCAGCAATAGGAAGACAAAACATAATATGTGACCAGACGTGGAGAGTGAACAAACACAGCCAGCAATAGGAACAAAACATAATATGTGACAAGACGTGGAGAAAAGGTTAATGTATGTGGCTCCACGCTCCACATATATGAATAACACATTGGAAACACTTCTGAGGATAGGTACAGTCTCTCTTGAAAGTATCTATCCACGGCCTAGAGATCCAAGAGACACTGTACAGTGCATAGATACTTTCAAGAAAGACCCAGAGCAGACAAAGAATGCACGGTCATCAGCTTCTCATGCTGCTCCGCATCGGAGCATGTCCCTGAAGCGTCTGTCACGCCGACCAGGTCCACTGGAATGGTAACTGTCCGTGACATGTGGTAATTTGGTTAAACTCCGAGCGTTGTCCAACAAATTGCGCCAGTGTGTGCTAACCGGGAGCGGTCTCACGACTTATCTGCGTGACGACTCGTCTCCGTGACGACTTCAGTCCGTGTATCTGCCTCGCCGTCGCCGAACCGTGAGCCTGTCGCTAGCTTACGCTTGTTTATGTGGGCACACCGCGTGCCTAAGTTATAACAGCGTACCCAAGTTATCCCTGAGGCAATCGAGCGGTAATTCGGATGACATTGTGTCGGTACTTCCCACTACATGAGTAGACCAGCTACCGATCGAACCAAGCACACTTCTCGGACGAGTGTCACTGCTATGTGGGCACACAGCCCTTGCAATCACTTGGAGTGTGACTGCGTGAGACCTTCAACAGAAATATGCGTTTGACCCTGCACGGAACGTTGGACGGCATAGCTTTCGAAACGGTTTAAACACACAACAGCTGAGAGGATTCTGAGATCTGTGTGAGTGTGCAACTGAACGTCTTGAGGCCACATGTGTAAGGCAATGCATGAACAATGCACCTGGCCAGGCGAATGCTTGATCTACTGGAATTGCATAGGAGGGTTGACACGAGAGCGCGAATTTAATCGAGAGTAGCTCCCTGACACTCCACGGTGATCAAACATTGACCACGGTGACCACGGTGATCAAACATTGCGTAGATAGCTCGCCGGTTTCAATTCAGCAGCAGAGCTGCTTGACAGACGTATCAAAGTAAGTCATGAAGATGATCCTATGCTACAGCTGCAGTTATTTATCAATACTGATACCTATGCACCACGATTATTTAATATTATATTCACATAAGCCGTATTCACGAAGGATTATTGCGCTGAAACGATTCTGAAAAGTTTTAACAAGTTTTGGTGTAAAAGTCTTAGTTGAGAAGTTTCGACGATCCATTCCTTAACTACACAACTTTTACATGCGATTTTTGGCTTGAAATGTCCCTCAGAATGTTGTAATATGTTGGTAAAAATATAATATGTTGACAAAATTGCGGTTCAGTGGTAATTAGCACGATAAGTATTGATAGGTTAGTTGTGATGACTGTGATGACTGTGATGATAATCTCCCCGAATGAAACTTTTCAAAACTTCAGAACGATTCAGAAACATGCTGTGGCGTGTGACGCAATTGGAAGCAATGGACTCGCCCAATCCGGCCCAATCCGGCGGCCGGCCTGTGCGGCTTGGCTTTGTCCATGTGCGTGCTTCTTTGGGGGAAGGTGGTGGGAGGGGAGTTATCGCTCACCCTGTAGTCCAGCCTATAGCTATATGCCGCCGCGGGTGGGGAGGAGAACCACTCCCCTCCGGGGCGGGGGGGAGTGGAACCGAATGACTTGCGCCAGTAGCCAGACCGGAACCCTTGGATTCCGAGTCAGACGCTCTACCAACTGAGCTACCCCCCCCCCCCCCCCCCCCATGTGCGTGCGGCACGCGGGTCGGAAGTGGCGGCGAGTCTATGCTGGCACATCACTGCGCATGCGCAGACAGACCTGTGATCCATGATGCTGCCGGATTTAGTAACTAGTATGACGTCATGCTAAACTGAACGAATGGACTCTAGACGCATATGTTCTTTAAAAACGGCCAATTTTGTATCATAAACTTGTTATGAGTTAAATACATGTTTCGATAACTATCGCCTAAATCAGTAATTTATTTTTTGGAATGTATAATGTACTAAGACTTCTATACCAAAACTTTTTAAAACTTTTCAGAAATGTTTCAGAATCTTTTCAGCACAATAATCCTTCGTGAAACAGGACAAAACAACAGGACAAAGCATCAAACAACAGGACAAAACACCAAACAACAGGACAAAACACCAAATATATTGGACAGGAGATTCCTTACTGTGATGATGAAATAGATGATGAGAAAAATAGCCTTCTAATAACAATCTCATATTAGATTGTATGCTTCCTGGAGTCACTGTGTTTCACTGGGAAGATTCCTCACCTTCACCCGTCAGTATGCGAATACAGAGATTACACGAGCGACACCAGGGAACAGACGGTGATAAGTTCGCACGGCAGCTGAGGCCAGCGTTCACCGAGTCAGCCAACACCGCAGATCAGCTACTCTCTTAGCGGTATTGGCTGTGGAGAGACTGAATGCATCACAGATACGAATCCCACTGTTTGCTGGCCGGTATGGGGTCAGGGGTTCGAAAAGGATTTATAAAATATATGGAGCTGGTTAGTGGTTAGATTCATCAAAATAAGATAACTGTTTCTATGTTTGCGATGCAAGATCGTATGTAACAGTGCGCAAACATTACAGAGGGTGCCGATAAGAGTAACAGCTCAGATGTAACTGTCGGGCTGTAACACAGGCAATTAAATTTCTCCCTGGCACGGTTATCCTGCCTGGAGCGGGAAGAGAGGCGCCGCGTACACCTGGACAGAGCGAAATCGCGCCATTTCAATGGCGGTGCAGATCTGTGCGTTACGACATGGGTGTGAAGTCGGCGTATGAAGGGGTTTTCCTGGCGGGGAGATAAATTTGAGCACAATGACTGCAGTGTTCCAGTACATGGAGAGACGATAAACCCTGCCTACTTGTTAATCGCACTGAGTGTAGTGGAGAAGAACATTGGCATCAGTAGGTGCCGAATGATGCTGTTTCGACATAAGCGTGCTTTATTAGCATTAAGTAGATTAAATTCCTGCATTCGCCCTGTATAAGACAATGTGCAAAACGGTCACTTCTTTATTATCAATGGAGATGACAGCAATGGGTGGAGCGTGGAGGAAATATTAAACAAAGATAAATAATTCTGAATCATCGCTTCGCCTTTGCGACGCGTAACTGGTACGTACAAAACGTGCGATCAATTATTGTCACCGATGTAGATGATGAAGCTAAACGACAAAAGACTGGTGGCTAATGTGCGATATATCCGACTGTCTTATGCTCCTTAGTCGAAAATTATACGTGGGTGCATATAATTGTTTGGCATTGCTGTCATTACGTAAGAGCAACGCGATCATTTGAACCCAAAGTGGATGCATTTTTACTATAATGTGTGAAAAGATACTTCTTCAAATTTTAACCGTTGTAGCTGTTGGGAATATATTTTTCGCAAAACGACCCATAATTTATCGGAAGCGCAATGCTAAAACCGACTTCTGCGTCCCAAACCACATTGGATTTTTGCAATGTTTCCGTACCCCTTCCAAGTTTCTACGATCTGTAGTCAACGCTTCATTATACTGGAAAGAACATGTTCACTGATGCACATCACAATATTTAGCAGTTGGTAATTTATTTGCACCATGAACACGTGACCTGTGGTGGCGGGGATGCATACCACAGCCAAAATCGTTTAAAGAACTCAAAACGGATCCACACGCGTAAATTGGGATGGATAACTTAAACTACGCTGTGGTAAGGAATGCGTTGTGAAGTAATGGAAAACCAAGGCACTGCATGCTAATCAGCTGCCATGCTGTGTCAGACAAATAATTCGTGACCGAAAAGTTGCGGTAGGCGAGTTAATGGTTGATTCACAGCTTCTTACAGGATGCTCGTATAAGGTATGTATACAATATTAACATCAAGAGTGATTTAATACGTGTTGGATGTGGATTTGCTTCTAATGATGTATGATGCAGGTTTTACTCAATATTATTTTGCAACTTCTGCTCATTGATATAACATTCCAATTCGGCATGTCCTGGTCGATTTATATTACGTAAAATCGGGTTTTAAGTATGAATTGATCAACACAATTTCGCCCACCATCGCCATGCCCTAATAGCTGTCGAAGCCTGCAAAACAAAACGCATTTAACCCTACCTTGATTATACATATGTTGTGAAAATGGCACGTCAAATCTGTCAGCCACATGCTCCTTACCAGTTTCCCTGGTGTCCGTCTGGATGTGTAGCGACACGTCCCGTGCGGCGGGCGCGGGAGGAGCGGCCCGGGAGATGTTGCCGGTGCGAGCGCCGGCGGAATACTGAACCGTTGAACGGTCACCGTCACGTCGTCACCAGCGGAGCTGCGACGACCTGCCGCAGACGCGACGGACGCGGCGAGAAAGCCCGCTCCGCCGTGACGTGCCGAAACGGCAAATCCCGATCGCGGTCTGGGCGCCAGCAAACCGCAACACATTGGCCGCAATGCGTCAAACTCGCCGCTGGAGATACCTGCCATTTGTCAAATCCGCGGCCGCGAATGGGTAGCAGCTTGTGCAATGATGCGCGTGGTGTCAGAAAGCTAGGAGGAGATGTATGCCAGTTTGGAATAGTTGAACCATCAAATCAGGGGCAGATTTCTACTTAGGCTGGCATGGGTAGTTAGTGAAGCAGCCTTTATATTTGGTCTGTGATTATTAACATTGTAGTCACTTCAAAAACGTCCTTCAATGCCAATGAATATGTCTATGATATGGGCAGTTGCAGCGAAAATACAGCGCTGAGCAGGGGTGGCGCCGCCGGGGGGGGGGGGGGGGGGACGTGGGAGACGCGTCCCCCACTATCATAAGATAGTGGGGTAAGTGGGGCACGGTCCCCTACTATCGAGACGACTACTGCGATAACTACTGGCTTGTTGGTAGGGAGCAAGCCTGCGTTACTCCTCTCCGCAGTCGTGTCGGTGTATTGTACTGTACTTTGTGACACTGTCTTGCAGGCCCCGCCACAAATCAGTATAGTCGTCACAAACAAACAAAGTCAATATTTTTTGTTAAAAATACGAAAAATTAAGTAGTAAATTTAAGATAAAATGCGGTCTAGGTTGTGTTTGATAAGTATACTGAAAAGACAAGAAAAATACGCCGATTTTGTAGGCATCAATATCTTATATATGTCCCCAACTCTATTGAGATAGCCAGCTAATACAATTTTCGCTCGATAGTGAGATACAAGCATTAACTGCAACTGGTGTTCAAGTTCATCACATCGGCTAATAACTGTGCAGCGGTGTTAACTGGTACACTAGATAGGCAGGGGCAACAATAACAGTGAGGGTCTTACTGTTTTTACGGATATCCACATTATATCTAGGTTAGAGTTGTGTGTATTTGTAGTGGACGTTGAACTAAGCACACATTCGAGGGAATCGCGCGCCAATATCGCAACACCACCGGGTCCTTTGTGCAAGCACCAAGCGGCAAAGGGACCGAGTTCATAACCAGCGTTAGTTTTCTATGAGTGACTGCAGTCTCCCTGTTTTCTTAAGTGGCGCAGTGTTATGCTCTTATTTTGAGATGCAGTCTCCCGTGTTGATAAGGTACCTGTCATTTCAGACGCCCGCAGGGGTACACTGTGCCTTAAGACAGAGTGTCATGCGGCACAGTGCACCCCTCCAGGCGTCTGACCGCCCAGTTATAACGGAGAGACTGCAGCATCTGCGGGTCAGACCGCAACACTGCATTGCTTCCGAAAACGGGAGACTGCTGTTGTGCATGGGAAGCTAACACTGGCCATGAATTTCCTTAGCTTTCGAATGACTGCCACTGACTGGCTGTCATCGTCAGGTGCAGGCTTGTTAAATTTGAATCAACGAATTAGACTTACCCTAGTTTTAACAGCAGCCCTTCGAGTCCGTTGGAGGTCGGAGCTCGCCGCCGCCTCACACTTCAGCTAACTTGATGTCATTTTGGTGCATAAACTAGGTATGTTCTTCACTCTAGAACATACCCACTTTATATAACCGGGTATATTTCCTCCCCTGTAGCTCAGTCGGGAGAGCGCTAGGCTTTTGACCTCACCCGGTGTGGCAGGCCGAGTCCGAGTCGCTTCGGCGCTCGCTATTTTCCCCTGACTGGGATGGCTTGCGGCCAGCGCGGTGGCAGCGGTCCGACCACGCAGGTGTACTCCGCTCCTTCAACGTTGGTAAAAAGTGTGACAACCGCGAGCAGCTTCCGCATATTGGCCGTGTTTATCGGATCTGCTCATAGGCTATATTTGGCTATCAGTTAGCATTGACCAATCAGTCTTGAGCAAGTCTCGACGGTGATTGGTCAGATTGTGATGACGTGAAACCGGGGGAGAATCATTTGTTTACATTTCAACGGGTTCGCCATATTGGTTCGCTGGCAATGTACGGGCGTGTGTGCGTGCGCATTTTTAAGCATTTACTTAGTTTTATGAAGCGTAAGACAATATTTAAAAGTATATATGAAAGTTGAAATAATAATTGTATCAGTCGACATAGCAGTATTTTCCCAGAATACCTCATAAGCTTAAAATTTACACCCAAATCTGTGCGTTCTTTGCTGAGGACATCTGCAAAAATTGTCGACATAAGAGGCTGTAGGTTAGCTATATTTGGGTATTTTTCAAGGATGTAAACCCATGGATTGTATCACCTTATATACACAGACCATACCAATGTGACTTATATCAGTATGACTTAGGTTTTGAGACACCATTCTGAGTAGTACCAGTGGCGGCTGATCGTATTTTCGGATGGGGGCAAAGAAACCCAGGGGGACCCCTCGGCAAAAAGGGCCCCCTCCACGGACAAAAGCTCCCCCCCCCCCCCAAAAAAAAACGCGAAATGGTATCTCCTCGGAATTAGGCCACTATATTTTGCAGGGCCTCTAAATGGTCCCAAAAACGTCGGACGGGCCAATGTTGAAGTTTCAGGCCTTCTGAGGGCCTCCTCCTAGCCTACCGAGGGTCCCCTTCAGGCCGACTGAGGGCCTTCTGTCGGCCTTAGAAGACCCCTGAGGCTGGCGGGGGCACATCGGGCCCTGGGTCATTGTTTCGGTCAAAAGGAAAAATCGAACCAACTTCTTGGAGGGCCCCTCTTCCAAATTTAGGGGGGGGGGGTCAAAATCATGTTTGCCCCCCAACTTCCTGAGTGGGCGGGCAGCTGTTCCCTCTGCCCCCCCCCCCCCCCCCCCCTTATCCGCCACCACTGAGTAGTACCTAATACTACTGGTCCTGGCTGTGGCTTGCACCAATGAACAAAAATTGACAAGTGCCTAGTAAAGAATATAATAATCAATGTGAATAATGTGACTTGTGAGTTACAGGACATAGCAAGATGCCTTTTTGCGCCGTCGGGGGTGCAGAAACGACTAACATGCTAAAAAGTTGATCAAAATCACGATTCAGATCCTATATCATTTCATAAATTTCCCAAAGATTCAGCTATAAGAAAATTATAGGGGGCACTAGGTCGCCTTAAGTCCCCCCACCCACCCTGAGCCCGGGTCGCCCCCATGTCGCGCCCGCCAAGCGCGCCTGTAGGGCGCAACTTTTTGTATGTGCCCCCCCCCCCCCCCTGACCGAAATCCTGGATCCGTGCCTGTACTATGTCACGAGAAGGAATAGTAATGCCAAACAAATACAATATATTTGATGAGGCTTTATGTCTCCCTAGGCAATTCATTGCGATACATTCACATTTTCCACGACGGGTAATGGCATCAGAGATACACTTATCATCGTTTCGAGCAGCGATCGGCTGGGGCGGCCGTACCTAATCACCGGAGGTTGAACTGTGCGCACATATAACATATCAAATATTAGTCTGATTGCAATTTGGCAGCGGCATCCTGCAGAGCGGTTGATTTTTGACAGATTACATATTCTAAGTTTTGCAATCGACCGATAAACAAAGAAACTAAGCACGATCTAATGCCTTTTTGCGCCGTCGGGGGTGCAGCAACGACTAACAACGACTGGCACGCGCGCACTAATGTTGTGTACGGCGGCCGGCCGGCCGCGTCCTCCGCCTTCTACGTCACAGCGACTCCGGGGTTGCGACAACTAAATTAGTGTTTGTCACCACTTTTTCGGCCGGAGTGTTCTACCTGGTTTATACATCCTTGGGTCCGACTCAAGGTCAGATTACGTCAGAGGGAGGGGCGGGTCGCGTAATTTGCAATGTAAACTTGCGATCAGTGAAGACCCCGAAAAGGCAAGTAGGAAACTGCAGTGAGTTACCAAAACCATCGATTTGACGATCCCCATGGACCAGTTGTCTACGAGATGGTCTGGGGGGTCCGGGGGAGCTACAGCCTTTTTCTGGAATAACTCGCGTAGTTTCCAACCGATTTCGATGCAACTTTCAGGACCCTGCTTTTAACCAATTTCCCACATACTAGGAACATTGTCAATTTATAACCCACATGACCCGTGACCTATGACCTGTTTCTCAAGGTCATGTCAGGCGCAACTGGCGTCCCGCAGTATCGATGCTAGTAACTTCTGCAGTTTTCGAGTGTTTGTTGTTCTCGAGCATATACACAGGTGTTTCCAGGTGTCAGTTGTGGTTTCCACTGAGATTGTGATCTCGATTGACCTTTTTAGAGGTCAACTGAGGTCATTGACCTCCGATGACCTCAGATGACTTTGTTGGGCTTCTGGCGGTTTCTAGGACATTTTGTGACGCTGATTTCAAATTTGGGATCCATTTTACATAATTATATGTTCTACTGGGGTCATGCGCTTCCACAAGTCAACCGAGGTCACTGACCTCGGATGACCTGAAATGACCTTTTTGGAATTTGGTAGTTTTTAGGACATTTTGTGACGCTGATTACGAATTTGGCACCCATTAAGCATTATGATATGCTCATTCGCGATTCTAGCTCGATAAAATTCAATTTATACGCATTTTCAATTTTGATGACATTTTGGTCATTGACAATTAACAATTTGACACATATTCTGAATTTTTTAAGTTGTAGGTCACATGACCCGTGACCTTTGACAAGTTTTTTCAAGGTCATGTCAGGCGCAAATGGCGTCCCGTAGTATTGATCCTTGTATCTTGTGCAGTTGCATAGTGTTTGTTGTTCAGGAACATATGCACAAGTGTTTCCAGGTGACAGTTGTGGTTTGCACTGAGATTGTGACCCTTTTCAGAGGTCAACCGAGGTCACTCACCTCCGATGACCTCATATTACTTTTTTGGTTTCTGGCAGTTTCTAGGGCAATTTGTGACGCTGATTTCAAATATGGGATCCATTTTACATAATTTTATGTTCCACTGGGATAATGCGCCATCACAGATCAACCGAGATCACTGACCTAAAATGACCTGACATGACCTGACATGAACTTTTTGGAATTTGGCGGTTTCTAGGACTTTTTGTGACGCTGATTTCAAATTTGGCACCATTTAGCATAATTATATGCTCATTCGCGATTCTAGCTCGATTAAATTCAATGTATACGCATTTACAATTCGGTTGAATTTTGAGTCATTGACATGACCTCATATATCACCTAATTATCTAAGACCTTAAAATCGTATATCAATGGCTTGCTCTCATGACAAGCAACACGCTCGTTTTAAAATCAAAGCTCTAGCCCAATTACAGGCGAAACGCTAGGGGGTCGTACCAGCCCCCCCCCCCCCCCTGCACGGTCACGCACTGATCGGACGCTGCACGGGCGAGGGTTAAGGGCACTAGAGGTCACCAAATGTCCAATTCGGCAACCTACAGAGTCTGCTTCAAACACTCTCGGCTATCTCAGGGCGTCATTCTATCTCAGGGCGTAATTTTATCTCAGGGCGTCATTCTATCTCAGGGCGTCATTCTATCTCAGGGCGTCATTCTATCTCAGGGCGTCATTCTATCTCAAGGCGTCATTCTATCTCAGGGCGTCATTCTATCTCAGGGCGTCATTCTATCTCAGGGCGTCATTCTATCTCAGGGCGTCATTATATCTCAGGGCGTCATTCTATCTCAGGGCGTCATTCTATCTCAGGGCGTCATTCTATCTCAGGGCGTCATTATATATCAGGGCGTCATTCTATCTCAGGGCGTCATTCTATCTCAGGGCGCTTATAAAGGGCGTCAAGCTGCAAGGGCGCCATTGTTTTTTCTTCTTCTCAAACCATGCTTTCTCGCCAGATTTCGATCACTTTGACAACTAAAGGGCGCTCTTATATGATAAATTTGTATCGCTTAATCTGACATTTATTGTCCTATGTTTCGTTAGAGGGGCGTCACTCCCATCGCTGGCGGCATTGCAGGTTGCGTCAAAATAGCCAAACTGCATTTATAATGAGCGTTTATGAACACCGCGGTCCGGATAGGGGCGCCGAGCGGCTTGACGCTGATCGTCACTGGGGCGCCCAGTTGCCAGGGGAGGGGCGCCGAGCAATGCGGACGCTGGCGCCGAGCGGTCCATAGGGGTGTCGTTCAGCCCCGGGGCGCCGGGCGGCCATGGGGCGCCAGGCGGCAGGACGTCTCAAATGATCCAGCCTCACGGGGCCCTGAATGGTCACCAGGGCGCTCAAAAATGATCCAACATCAAGGCGCCCGAAAAATTAGGAGGAGCAATTACATCTCGCCCCGGAATTACTTTTAGTGTAAGCCCTATTGGGCCAACAGAGTTCTACTTTTGGGTAGAAAATAACAAATATTCATTGTGGGTGTTCAGGCTGGATTGTGTCCTTTCATTGTGGGTGATCCGATTCATTGTGGGTGCTCCAATCATATCCTTGCCGTCACTGACCGCCAGGAAGTTACTCTCCTCTGCCTCCTTGATCTTTCCAAATGCTTTGATGTGATTGACCACACAAAGCTCCTTTCCAACAAACTTCAAGCCTATTCTATCGATCCTACCTGGTTTTCTTCTTACCTCTGTGGTCA